>APFE030779378.1:73596-85498 GCA_000404065.3 Pinus taeda | reverse complement strand
TTGTGTGGGTCCACTTTGGGTTGCCCACATCCATTGTGTCTGATCGAGACTCTCATTTCCTTGGAGAGTTTTGGACAAGTTTATGGAGAATGATGGACACAAAGTTGAAGAGGAGCATGACATTTCATCTGCAGACTGACGAACATATAGAAGTTGTCAACCGCACAATGATACATTTACTCTGGGGCTATTGTGGAAAGCATCCCAAGTTGTGGGACGAGCAAATTCCTTATGTACAACATGCATACAACTGGGCAGTGCATTCATCCACTCAAATCTCACCGTTCGAGACACGCTTTGGATATTTGCCAAATGATCCCTTATAAATGGTATTTGGGAGAGATAAAGGTTCTAGTGGTAAAGATGGCAGGGACAAAGCGTGGAAGTTCATTCAACAAATTCAGATGATTCACCGGGTACTGCAGGAGTAGTTGGAGAAAATTGAAGCCCAATACAAGGCTTGACATGATAAACATCGGGTTGATCACCAATTCCAAGTTAGAGACAGAGTGTGGCTCCACATCAGCAAAGATAGGATGAAACAGGAAGGAAAGAAGTTGAGACAAATTTGATCTGGCTCATTCACCATATTAGAAAAGATTGGAAATAATGTTTTTCGTCTTGATTTGCTAGCATACATGCAAATGTACTCATTTGTGAACGTTGAAAACTTGACGCTTTATGAGCCTCCTTTGATCATGGACACCGAAGAGGTTGGACAGGTTCTTATAGTGGACGACTTTCCACCCAAATACTTGGAAAAGGTACCTGAGGATATCATTCTTAACAGGAGGACTAGGACTTCAAGATGGGGAGACATGGAGTACCTTCGTATTGGTTCCAAGGGAATGCATCCAAGTAAGGGTATTGTGTACATTATAATATGGTATAAGAGATACCAATTTTAGCAGTGGGGTTGTATGGGCTAGAAATCAACTTGTATATCAAGAAACTACAATTTTCTTGTTAAGTGTTTGTAAAACTACTCGGGGAGGATAGTTGAGGAAGTATTCTTGAATATTGCAATAATTGGAATGATGGATCAAATTACAAAATTGGATTCTTGTAGTAGAGTGTTACAAGATTTTTTTTCGTTAAGACTAAGGTTATAAGCCTCAATAGATCGGACAAAAGAAACTCAAAAACTCAAACCAAACATTCAAGGAACAAAGTCAAACTTCTATCTAAAGGTCAACAGACATACCAAGAAATCCAAATAATTAAGAAGATCCTCTTGTCCAATATTTGCCTCATGCTGCTAACTTTAAGATCCATGTTTAACATAGAAAACAAGAATAAAAAAAATCAAAATCAAATTAAAGTTGAACATGTAATGTTAGATAAATCTAAATTGCAATGCATAAACATAAAATTTATTTTACCAACACTAAAATGGAGATATAAAAGATGAGTTTTTTGTTGATTGAGTAAGAAACAATAGAATGAATAGATCACCTAACTCTTGTCATGGGCACCAAATGGAATCGTCTTTTAAATGTTTCCTTCTTGGGCCACTAAAACTCTCCTACAATATTTTGCTTCAAAACAATGTGAGAGATAAAGGGGACCCAACACAAGGTTAAGAAGATATTGTGAAGATGAGGTAACTAGGTTTTTTGTGCTAAGGGGATAGTTTAAAAGCTCGAGGAAGCAAATGCAAATCTAGGATATTTTCACTAGCATTAGAATGTACAAGTAAGCATGAATAAATCCTCCACCCAAAACTTCAATTTAAAATCCCAAAATTTTATTATGTACATTGGGGTATGGGATAGAGTAGGTGGTTCTCTATAAAACCCATAATCTTTGAATTAAAACCCATGATTATGTGCATATTTATTTATGTTTTAGTGCATTTTGAAGGCATCCACAAGTTTCTTTCAGGAGACTCATAGACATACGTATTGTGATTTTGTAAGAATTGTGTATATATGTGTTATGCTAAAATATAAAGGATACATGGAAACTCAAAATTTATTTTTTGAAGAATTTTCTAGGGGATGGAGTCTTCTATAGGGAAAGGGATATGATTTCATGGCTAAAAACAACATCTCATAACATGTGTGGAAAAAGATTCTATAACAAATTCCCCTAATGTATGAGGTCAAAAGGATATATGATGGCTAAAATACATTATATGTAACTAGGAGAACATTTTCAAGTGGGCCTAGGACGAGTTCACTAGATGGAAAACCAAGCAATACTTGTGGAATAATCTAGGGTAAGACAACTCATTACCTGAAGTAGACATACCCATGCTTAGAGAAGGAAAAGCATGGCCACCAAATCAAGTACATTGTGGATCCATGAACATGTATATATATAAAATGACAATCATGGCCACCAAAAATACACAATGGATCAATGTCAAAAATATCATAGCCATGAACAACACATAATGGAGATATGTTTCAGTATACAAAACCTAAGGATATCTAGAGTAAATGAAGTGAACAATTGATCCCCCTTTGAATTACCAAAGTCATGTAAATAGGAGTGGTATTGTCCAAAAACTTCAGTGACCCATATAAGATGCTACTCTAGTGAGAAACAACATAGCAGGATGGATGCCACTAGTATATACTGAAGATGCTTCTATATGACCAAGGATGTTGACATAACTCGAGGTCTTCAAATCTGCGTGCCAAAGGTAAAAATCTACACCATTTGAATAAAGGAGTTGAAGTTGAACATGGGAGAAATGTTTTGATTACCATTCATTGATGTATAGCACTAACAAATGTGAGAGAAGGCACTGATAATGATAATGGGTGTCAAGATACCTAGTACACTCTATCAAGTGCAAATAGATGTGTTGAAGTCAAACATTGAAAGAATCTATCAATCAAGGGACATTGATGTATTCCCATTATCAATAATGAGGGAATCTGCCACTGGTGAATGAAGACCCTAAGGTACTAAATGAGACTCTAGATCTTATTCTAAAGAAAATGAGTTGGAGTCAATGGGAAAATATCTGATGCAAGAAGGGCACTGAGGCATCTCCCAGCAACCAACATGAGTGTAACTAGAAGGCCAGTGATTTGGAAGGATTCATACAAAGTGATTGAATGGACCACTAACAAGTACATGCCTTGCATGCATCATATGGAATAGTGCATGAAGGATACCCTACTAATAACAACCAATGATGAAAGCTACAGACTGAGGTGAAGAATTCCACCAATGAGGAAAGTGGAACCTAAGGTACTGTACAAATCCTAATGTGCGATAATGTAACTTGAGGTCAAACATAAGGTAAACCACCCAGTCAATGACCAATAATGAAAAATCACTATTGGGTACAAGGTCACCTATCAATGATGGAAATAGGGAAAAGGTGCTACTCTAAGTCTATTATTACATAAATTTGTTGTAGTCAATAAGAGAAAAATCCTCAACGAGAAGCCAATGGGGACCTTCTATATTAGTACGAGTACATGATGAAGATACATTTAATGTTGAAAATGACTTGATAACTAGGAATGGTGAAAACAACAAGTTAATAGAAAAATGTAGGATGCCCAACAAAGAGTTGTCTTCCCTTGAATAAAGATGACTTGGACAAAACAAACTCACGAATGAGCAATGATATAAATCTATGACATAGAACACATCATTATGCTCTCCATAATTATAAGAGTAACCAAATAGAGGGGTAAAATCTCAAAAGCAAGTTTCAACTTCTTAAGGATGTACTAAAAGCCTAACTTGATGAGGACAATACTCATAGCTTGGTTATTTGTTCAATGGCAACATTATAGATGAGTGATGAAAACATCTGTAAAGAAACACTTTTCATGTCCCCTATTTTTTTAATATTTGTTTTTTTTTTTCATTTTCATATTATAGAAAACATGAAAAGGAATAAAATACTTCTTTGATATGGTGGAGGGAGTGAGTGTTGAAAGAAAACAAATTAGTTCCAATGATTTGAACATTTCTATGATCCTTGTAGGGAAAACATATAGGATATGGACCCTTGGGGAATGTTCCATCCAAGGATAAGGGTCTCAAGTCACAAATGCAATAATTGCAAGGTTACACTTGAAAGACTACACATGCAATAGACTTATAAGAGCGAAATTTGGATCAAGAACTAAGCTCAAGAGTGCAAGTGGTCATATACAATGCAATAATATAACTCAATATTTTGGGAGCCTCTTAGGTATTGGTCAGAATAAGAGTTAAGAAGAAGTATATCACTTCAATTCAAAGTCATGATGGGACTAAAGAGAGTTCTTGAGCCTAACATTAGAAATCAACATGGGTGTTGACAGGCTAGCAAGGTACAAAATAAAGCATCCATGTAAGCGTAGGATCTACCATTAAGTCATGACACATGAAACGAAAAGTGAAAGATAGTGTCACAAAGTAGTGGGATCGATCCTACGACAAGGCACTGAAAATGAGATTATAATACATAATGCAAGGTGAATTCCTACCTTATATGTTAGATTCTAAAAATAATACCTATGACAATATACCTATTTTCAATCAAAAAATGTTGAAAATCATAACATAATGATAATATTTCGTCCAAATATTGAAAAAGCTAAGTAGAACACTAAAATTTGGGGTTAAATATTAGTTTATTCAATAAAAATAGTAAAAAAAAATGACAACTAACTATAGAAAAGTAGGTTTGAAATTTTATAAATAAGTGAAAATTAAAATTTACCACTCAATTTACTATTTTCCCCTTTGAAGTGTATTTGGAGCCAAAAAATATTCAAACTTCAATTACAAATTTCACAAGATTTAGGAAATTGATCGAGATTTTGTCTGAGATAAGTAATTCTCGATATATATATATATATATATATATATATATATATATATATATATATATATATATATATATATATATATATGTATATATGTATATATGTATCTATATATATATATATATATATATATATATATATATTATATATATATATATGTTATATGTATATATATATATGTATTATTGTATATGTATATATGTATATACATATATTATACATGTATATATATATATATTATGTAATATGTATATACATATATATACATACATATATACATATATATACATGTTATATATATATATATATATATATATATATATATATATATATTATATATATATATATATATTATATATATATATTATATATATAATTGTGCATGTTCATGACCAAAAACTAGGAGAATTACATAGTAAGTACATTGCGAACCTTGGGCATCAGAGTTTGCATACAGTTCATCCAAACCCAATTCCCTTCCAAAATTACAAAAAGACCCATAATTGTTTCTGGATTACTACTATATACCCTAAAAGGTTTATTTAAAAGCAAAATACATTTATATTTCTTCATCAAACCATACACACAAGAAGCTGGATAGTCCTCCATGGCAACTGGAAGATTGAGGTTTATTCCCATTGTTTCATCTGCATACTGGGAGTTCTTTCAATCTAGTTTGATTTGAAGGTCCACAATTTAATTTCTCAGGGTGTCAATTTTATCTTCTAACTAGTGGATATTAAGATTCTTTTCAATCTACCTCTCTTGCATTTCATAAGACTCCTAATGCTGCTACTGAAGACACCTCTGTATAACCACCAATCCCTCCCTGAGTTAGAAGTGTTCCTTGTTACAAATCTCACAGTTGGGTGGTGTGAATTCAACTTGAGGATGGTTTATCACCCACCTCTTGTCAGCTTGGCTTGCCATCCTACCTAATCAAGGGTGACGTCAGGCCCCAGGAACTAGAAACTGAAACTTCATCATGAGAATGACTCATTGCATCCATTGAAACAAAAGTTGGACTCACTAAAACAAGGTACCAAAAAATGACCGCACAGATGCCGAACTATTCCCACTCCCCCTCAATTGTCTTCCCCTCTTCAGTTAAAATGAAATTAACCCACTCTCCATTTGAAAACTCACACTCCATAGTCTCCATATCCAGAAAATTCCCTTGAATTCCCTAGCTACACAAGCCCTACCACGGGGTCCTTGTGCCAACGCTAACCAGGACAGAGACAAACCTTAGGCTTTTTGCATAATATTAAACTTTTATTCCTCCATTTATAGATTTTTCCAAACCTTATCTATATGAGGAAGCGTGGGACATTGGGCTTACCTCCTAGATCCCAATGATCCACCATGATGATCCTGCTTGCTGAAATGACTTCCACCTTGTCCAATTTCACCTTCCCACGCGTTAATCATCTGATCCAGGCATGCGGAAGTAAATGCAGTTCTTGATTAGAGAGAATTAACATGTTTGTGCCTTGAATGCTCCGGTTACGGATCCATATCCGATGAGTAGAATACATAACTCTCGTACTTAAGTACAAACTAACACAAAGTGTTTTAGCATGTTGGGAACTACAGACACAGGGCAATTAGAGGAGAATGTCACTCCGCGGAAAGCAGCCACGAGGTGTGAAAATTCTATCACTGCAGTAACTGATTTACTTTTCCTACTTATTTCACCATAAGTTATTCATGAAATTACTTCAACAAACATTAAAATAAATACTGTTGCATATATCACACCGTAATACGGAAACAAACATATGCACAAGAATCAAAACATTGACACAGTTATTTTGGACTAATGTCCCCAGAAAAACCTAATGTGGGAAAAGCAGTACAGGAAGGGAGGATTTTATTATTCAGCAATTTTCTAGTACAACAGGGTGCCAAACTAGCTTACCCACACATAGACAAATTCTCCAACACTTCTACTGAACCCGGCATAGGCTCTACTAACCTTTGTGTCAGCCTGAAACCCTCTACGTCAGCCTACTGAGGCTCTACGTAGCCTCTCTGGCCTTCTGCGTCACTCCTACAGCCTCTGCATGGATGACGCAGGCCTTGCTGGCTCTGCGCAGCCTCTGCTGCCTCTACATGGCTTCCTCTGGCCCCTACTTCTGCCTCTTCTACTTCTGCACTGATATCCTGTCTCTCTGTTCTGTACTTGCTGCCTCCTGACTACGCTCAAGATCACTGGTTTAATTTCTCAGCTAACCCCGCTCCAAAAATTGAATCGATTGGTCTCCCTCAGTGTGTTCTCCAAGTGACCCTCAAGCCTCATCTTATACTTTTCTCATTGATAAATCAACGGCTAAGATTAAATCCCTAATCAATGGCTAAGATTAGATCTAGCTTGATCCATGTCCTTTGGACCATTCTAATATAGTTTCATATTAATACGCATTAATATTTTATTTTCCCTAAGTTTAGACTTAGGGACTCCATTAAAAATATTAATTATTTTAATATCTCCTGAACTCTTTAGAATCTTCCCAAACCCTTTCTGGGTATTGGAGATCTCATGTTATCTAACCTCTCCACCAAATTTCATGGCTAGATCACATCCGATGCTACTCCAAATCAACACTCCCTCTTAGTAAGGATTATGCTCTAGTAATACTCCTCACTGAGTATCACCCTGATCATCTAGCATCGGTCCCAATGCTGATGTTAAGCCTCCCTACCCAACATCCTTTACACTGCTGCATCCTATACTTCTTTCCATGACTCTGCTACTGCCATTGATGCATCTATACGACAACTCTCTCTGCATCCGTGTTGCTCCTAGTCCTTTCTCCCAACACTACATCCGCATTGCAACTCCCTCTGCATCTGTGTTGCTGTTGGTCCTTTCTCCCAACACTACATCTGCATTGCAAATCCCTCTTCATTTGTTCTACTAACACACTACTTCTGAAAGGGGTTCTTTACCATCCCCATCTTTTCCCTGAAGTAGTCAAATTTTGACTTTCCAAGGGCCTTGGTGAGGATATTTGCCACTTGTTCTCCTGTAGGAGTGTAGCTCAACTATACAGCTCCTCGTTGGACACAGTCTCTCACAAAGTGACACTAGATATCAATATGCTTCGACCTATCATGAAATGCTAGACTCTCAGAGAGTTTGATGCAACTCAGATTATCACACATGATCCTAGTCACCTCCATATTTCTTCAGAATAGGTTCACCAACAGTTTTCTAAGCCATATGGCCTCACAAGAAGTTATTCTTGCTACCATATATTATGCCTCAGATGAGCTCAGAGCCACGAACTTCTATTTCCTACTACACCAGGAGGTTATTCTTGATCCAATGTTGAAACAGTACCCAGAGGTACTTTTCCGATCAACTAAACTGCATGCAAAATCTGCATCAATAAATCCACTCAACCTGATATCCTTCCCCTTGGTGTATAAGAGCCCATAATCAACTGTTCCCTGTAAATACCTGAGAACGTGTTTGGTTGATGCCCAGTGTGCCCTCTTTGGTTCTACCATGAACTGACTTAGGGTGTTGACATCTTAGCAAATATTTGGCCTGGTATTGACCAGATACATCAGGGACCCTATGAGCTGTCGGTATAGGGTGGGATCAACATCCTTATCTTCTGATGCATCAATATTCTTCCAGTTGGTGATCATTGGTGTAACCATAGGTCTATTGTCTCCCATCCCAAACCTTTTCAAGACCTTTGTAGCATACCTCCCTTGCCCAAGGAAGATATCTCCTTTCTGCTGCCAAACTTCCACCCTAGGAAGTAGTGCATTCATCCCAGATCCTTCATATCAAACTCTGTGGCTAGATTCTTCTTGCAGTCCTCAATGAGTCTGGATGATCCTATCAGAAATAGATCGGCCACATATAATACTAAGATAAGTGGCTCTTCTCTACGACTAGATAGTAGAGATTCGGATCCGCGTCACTCTTGACAATCCCTATCTTCTGCAAGTAGCCATCTATTCGACCATAACACACTCTTGGTGCCTACTTCAGCCCATACAAGGCTTTCTTCAATCTGCATACATGAGACTTCTTCTCATGAGTTTCAAAGCCCTCTGGTTGTTCAATGTATACCTCTTCTTCTATTACCCCGTTTAAAATGTCGTCTTGACATCCATCTAATGGATCTCCCATCCCATCTGGGTTGCAAGAGATATCATGGTCCTAATAGATGTATACCTGGCTACCAGGGCGAAGGTTTCCTCATAGTCAATCCCTTCCTTTTGAGCATACCCCTTAGCCACAAACCTGGTCTTGTATTTCTCAACACTGTCATCCGTAGCATATTTGATCTTGTAGATCCATCTTGAACCTACCACAAATCTATCTTGAGGCCTTGACACCACCTCCCAGACATCATTCACCATTATGGAGTTATACTCCTCCACCATCACATCTAGCCACACTTGACGCTGAGCTGCCTCTTTGAAACTAGCAGGCTCCCCATCCTGAGCTACTAATGCCTGATACCTGTCTGGCTATTTTTGATCCCTCTTATTGTTCCTTGGCTCATCGATGAAGTTCTCGTCATCACGCAGAATCTGATGAAGTTCTCTGCTAGTTCTTCCTCTACAAGTAGGTGCTTCTGTTCGCTTCTCCTCCTCATCCTGAGAATCTTCCTGGCGCGAGGAAGGATTCTTCACTTCTGTTTGTTGAAGAGGCATGAGCAACTGATCCTCTTTCGACTGCTCCTCGGAAGGCATTTCTTGAGATCTTCTAAAAGCTCTATCCTCCATGAACTTTACATCTCGTCATACTACTATCTTCCTGCTCCTTGGAAGATAGATTCTGTATGCGTTAGCATTCTTTCTATATCGCACTAGATACCCCTTTTCTATAGTCTTATCCAGCTTCTTCCTCTTTTTTTCAGGTATGCGGCAATATGCTAAACTCCCAAATATCCTAAAATGACTGACTTCAGGTGTCTTCCCAGTGAAGACTTTCTTTAGAGTAATTGTGTTCTGAACATAGAGAGCTATGTTGCATGCTTTCGCCCACAGGAATTTTGTCATATCCTGATCATATAGCATGGCCCTAGCTGCTTTTACAATGGTTCTGTTTTTTCTTTCTGCCACCCCATTCTGCTCCGGATTGTAGGGAGGTGTTCACTCTCTTCTGAAGCCCTCCTTAGTGTAATAATTAGTGAAGTACTTATCGACATACTCTCCACCATTATCTGAGCGCAAGACTTTTATTTTCTTACCAGTCAGATTCTCCACTAGAGCCTTGAACTCCTTGAATCGAAAGAGAACCTCATCCTTGGTTTTTAGAAAATAGATCCAAGTTTTCCTCGAGTGGTCATCAATGAAGGTAAGGAAATACTCAGCACCGTTGAGAGATTTGACGGACATAGGTCCATAGATATCTGAGTGTATCAATCCTAGTACACTCTTGGCCCTATGTTTTCTCGTAGGAAATACCGCCATGGCATACTTTCTAGAGCGTATCCCTTGCATACATCATCTCGTTCCGTACTTATATCCGGAACTCCTGTTACAGTGCTCCTGAGAATTCTCATAGCTCCATGGTGCAAGTGACCTATCCTTTTGTGCCATAGTTCGTTCAAGTCCTTGTCCCTATGATTGCCTACTAGTGCCATTGGAGATTCTAGTTGTAATCTATACAATCGATTACTTTTCATCCCGATCTCCACTTTCTTTTTCTAGCTCGGGTGTTTGATGTATACCTTTTCCTTGATGAAGTAGACATCATAGCCCTTGCCTTGTAGTTGTGACATGGAAAGTAAGTTCATCCCCAATCTTGGTACATGCAGCACATTTGTGGCATGGAACCGGTCTCCCGATTCTGTCTGAAAAACTATGGTACCCTTTCCTATTGGAGTACACTTTGCTTTGTTCCCCATGGTGATCTGTAAGTTCATCTTCTATTCTTGATATTCTGAGAAAAACTCCTTGATTCCTGTCATATTCCATGAGGTTCCATTGTCTATATACCATACTTTTGATGATGCAGCACTAGTCATAAACGCCACTTCTTCTTCCAACCTCGAAGCCAACATAGAGAAATCGAAATCTCTTTCTCTTGTGCAATCTTCTAAAAATCTGTGTGAGTCCCCTGAGGTAGATGCCTATGCATTGTGGTCTTGACCCATAACTAATTTTCCTTTTCTGTGTTTGATTACTCACTTTGATACCATGTGAAAAATCTGTCACTTCAGTAACTGATTTACTTTTCCTACTTATTTCACCATAAGTTATTCATGAAATTACTTCAACAAACATTAAAATAAATACTGCTACAGATATCACATCGTAATACAGAAACAAACATATGCACAAGAATCAACACGTTGACACAATTATTTTGGACTAATGTCCTTGGAAAAATCCAATGTGGGAAAACCGGTGTAGCAAGGGAGGATTTTATTATTCAGCAATTTTCTAGTACAACAGGGTGCCAAACTGGCTTACCCACATATAGACAAATTCTCCAGTACTTCTACTGAACCTGGCATAGGCCCTACTTACCTTTGCGTTAGCCTGAAACCCTATGTGTCAACCTACTGAGGCTCTACGCAACCTCTCTAGCCTTTTGCGTCACTCCTACAGCCATTGCGTGGATGACATAGTTCTTGCTGGCTCTGCGTAGTCTCTGCTACCTCTACGTGGCTTCCTTTGGCCCCTGCGTCTGCCTCTTCCGCCTCTGCGCTAATCTCCCATCTCTCTATTTGGTACTTGTTGCCTCTTGACTGCCATCCAGACCACTGGTTCAATTCCTCAGCTAACCTCGCTCCATAAATTGAACCGACTGGTCTCCCTTAGTGTGTTCTCCAAGTGACCCTCAAGCTCCCTTTTATACTTTTCTCGTTGACAAATCAACGGATGAGATTAAGTTCCTAATCAATGGCTAAGATTAGATCTAGCTTGATCCATGTCTTTTTAACCATTCTAACACAGTTTCATATTAATACACATTAATATTTTATTTTCCCTAGGTTTAGATTTAGGGACTCCATTAAAAATATTAATTATTTTAATATCTCCCAAACTATTTAGAATCTGCCCAAACCCTTTCTAGGTATTGGAGATCTCATGTTCCCCAACCTCTCCACCAAATTTCATGTCTAGAGCACATT
>APFE030779378.1:48094-71472 GCA_000404065.3 Pinus taeda | reverse complement strand
TTCAATTATTCCTTCGGGATTAATAAGAATCCCTCCCCCTCCTACCACCCCATGCTCAATTATCTTTATTGTGATCCATAAAGTTTTTTATTTGATTCAAAATTGAGTAGAATTTATTAAAATTAAAATTGGACTTGCCCATGCATGAGTCCCTTTCTTCTAGGATATGTATGGTTGGCCCTATATGTAAGTTGTGGGAAGAAAAGTCATGTATATACATGATTGTCTCAAACAACAGCACTGTATGTGCATCCCATCTTTACAAATTAAAAATATAACTCGTGATTTTTATTCTCTTTTAAGATGGCCATCACCTAGAGAGAGAGAGAGCATGTAGTGGAAAAAGATGTCCATGAGGACTGAGAGGCCATGGATGTGCTAAAAAATTATGGTTTACTAAATTTCTTCTTGATGCCAAATTTATTAATTGCAAACTTTTGTTAGTCAGGTAGACTCCCAAACATGACTTCTTTATGCTTCACAAGATGCCACTTCACATCGAGGTGGATGACATTTAATTTGTCACGGGCTTCTCTAGGAGGGAAGAGGTAGTGAATTTAAAGAGTATAAGTGGAAAAGGTATTACCATAGAGGATTACATTGATATATATTGGATAGTTGGTACCTTGAAGTTGTGTACAAAGATATACCAATATGGAACATTGAGAGTCTACCTCCCTAGATCATCCTCTTTACCATTGCAGGAGTAGCGGGCTCAGCTTCATTGCATCAAACATATATACCCTATATGTTTTATGCAATGGAGTCCCTTTTCCCAATAGTTTATCATTGGTGTACTACCCTATTGACTAGTATGAAAAGTTAGCTAATAGAATGCAAATAGTGTTTAACAAATAACTTCAGCTATGAGAGGATCTTGTGCTCCTTGCTTGAGAGTATTCCAACACTTTAACTGAGAGTTGATCTTTGCATCTCTCATATGAGAGAACCCTAGATGGTGAGATGGATTGATCTCATGGGTAGGCTAGGAGGAGGGTGAGTTACAATTGTGACATTTGATGATGATTTCTTTGATTTGTGGGAGCAATAAATCATCCCCATATATCCATGTGCAAGTCTCTCCTTCCAAGGAGACCTTGAGTTAGTCCTTCCCCCAGATGTCGCTTGGTGTGACATTGGGAAAACCTTCTTACTTTTATCTTATTTAATTTTAGTGGTTTTTAAATTATATAAGTGACTCAAGAAGAAAAAATATGTTCGGTGTGAACAACAATACTTAATATGTCATTGGTACAAATATTAGACTAATGAGTCTTGAGGGCTTCCTATGGCACAAGTGTGGTGGCAGGGGTGAGGAACAAGATAATGGAGATCCAGAGAGAATACTATTGGTCAGTCTAGAGGAACCTGGAGGGGTTAACCCAACAGGTACCCATGGCACTGGTTGAGGACCTCCCTAAGGGTATCTAATGTCACATGGTTGGAGCACCATGGGCATGGGTATGATTGTTCTAGTGGGTAGAAAACACCATTGTATACTACCATAACACTTAGCCTAGGGGACTCAGGCCTAGCTACTATGTTGATATTGTACTAATTAGGTTATATATATGTGATCATCAAGATAAAATTGAGATTCTGGAATAGTAGTGAAGGGTAATCCACGGATCATCCCAAAAAGAAATCTCTTTTCTCCCATAGAAGCCATATATGCCACTTGGTATCATTCAAGATAAATTACTTTGCATGTCTTCAATTTACTAATACTGAAATTAATTTACTTTGAAAACTTGAAGAGACTGCCTATAAGCATATTCAAGATATTTGACTACCCATCCATATGATATTTGTTCCTTTTTAATTGAATCACAATCCTTTTTATTTGACTCATAGGTATAGGTGCACCAACATTGGTAAGATAGGGAAGATAAATAAAATATACCTAAATTTTAGGTTGTTTTAGGGTTCACGAGTATGAAGGTGGGTTTAAGGTCCATTTTTAGAATCTTGGCTTTGATACCACGTGTAAGGACCCACTCTAGGGTTCTCAAATTAATAACAAACTTCCACAATTTCACAAAAATTAAACTAACATATTTAACAACTCAAGATATATATTTGTCACAACAAATTAAAAGCACGTAAAAGAAATTTGATTTATGGAAATTTACATAACTTAAACAACAATACCAAGAATACCTTATTACAGTGGCTTGGTTACAGTGCACTTACTAGGACCATACGACTAAATATGCCATCCTTCCAAGTAGGACAATTTATTCGACTTCCTAGCCTAGGGGACCTCCACAGGTTCCCTAGCCCTCTCAATCCAAGTCCAAACTGCAATCGTAGCATGTTTGAGATCCTCGTGCCAACACCCTTCCAATGTTCGACACTAAAATCCACCTCTTAATGGAATCCCAAACTCTGCACCCCAAGTGCCAAAACCCAAAATCAACTCAAAGTGCCAAAACCAAATCAACCCCAAAATCCTCCCAAGTTTCCCCCAAAGTTCCCCCATGAGAGTGCCCCCTCTCCCTCCCATTTTCCCACAGTTAGCTCCCCCCTTGAGTTAATGCCACCAACATCCCATAATGGCCTTGCCATATTCCACCTATTCCCTTATCCAAAATTAATTCAAGGTAGTAAAATTTGTGAGGTCATAAAGAATGATAAATTAATAAAATAATAATTAGATAATAATAAAATAATAGTAGTGATAAAATAATAATAATATTTACTTTTATGGGCCAATCAAATCAAAATGGATTTGTGAGAAACATAATTAATTAAATATTGCATTAATCATAATAATCACTAGCTAATTATTAAATAGGATTAAAGGTTAATCAATGATTTTTTTTCTCTACAAAAACTAATTCTATTAACTAAAAAGTAAAATAATATTACAAGGAGTTGAGGCCTCGGATGACATCATCCGACAGCACTCAACCCAGCGAAACTGCCCCAGTATAGGGAGAACCTGGGAGGACCAGTTATAGAAAACTTGAGAACAGAAGTAGAAACCAGAAATTGACTAGCAAAACATAAGAAGAGACCCGACAGCAAGACAGAAACATTCTCTAGCTACCCAGAAGGTCCTTAGATTGCCACTACCCGAGAGGAATAACAAAACCATCCAGGTATTGATGCTGAACTAGAACTGCAATCAAAACTGCCTGAATTTGATCATATGAGACATCAGCAAGACCAAAAGGATTAGGCAGGCCCAGGTGGCCTTATACAGCCACGTCCTCACTTGGAGGCACCTCCACCAGCGGACACACAATGCTAGTCCACATATCTTCGATTCCTGCTTTCTCACCCTCTGGGATCGCCATGGGGTGATGAGTGGCCATGGAATTACCTTCCCTGTCCACCGAGACAATGGCTTCAGGAGGCAGAGTAGCGAGAGGAGCAACGCCCCTGTCGAGCATTTGTCCTTTTTGATTCTCCGGACTTCCCTCTTCCAAAAACAACTCACTGCTCTGAGAAGGCTCAGGTGCCACATGCACCATAGGTTGAAGCTGGTTTTCTTCTTCAGAGAGGATAATAGTGATATGAATGGTGATCATTGGCCTATTGAGATTTCTCTGAAACTTGAAGTGAGTGGTCTGAAACGCACTGTTCGGAATTGGCCTGCAAGCAGGGCTAATGGGAGGCGAATCCACCAGAGAGGAGGGGATATTAATAGGAGGCAGGGCAGGATCCATGAAACAGCTAGCCTTCAAACGCCTCTGGCTACCTCGATGTCCCCCGAAGCAACTGCTCATACTCTGGCGCACCATGTTGAGGGGATGAGGGGGAGGCACAGTAAGACCAGGGGCAGTGTCAGGATGGCAATAATACAGCACAGGGAGCCACTTCAATCGCACAAGACAAGCCTAAGAGAATGATGAGGGCGGCACAAGTTGAACCTTAGGGCTAATAGAGAGCTTAACTCTGATTGTAGAGACTATCCTGCAATCAAGACCCTTAGCATAACAAGACCACAGACAGGAGGGCGGGGTGCAGATAGGAAGCTTGCCTCTGTTAAAAGAGACCCACTTTCCACCAAGACCCGCAACAAGCCTGAGCGTGGAGCATGAAGGCTAAACACTAATTGTGGGAAGGATGATCTAGAGCACCATAATTATAACAACCATAGTTTACCCTTGGACGGAGCAAGCCATTAATACAGAAATCCTACCAAATCTTCCGCTCTTAAGGTTATCCATCTTGCGCCGGATGAAGTCCTAGGATTCCATGCTTATCTGTAGTTGGCAATACCATACCTGTCCATCAATCATTAAGATCATTAGTTTTCATTAATTTCACCCACACCCGGGTGTTCTCCTTCTTCCTGATGCATCTCCTTCTTCACTAGGTTTTTGTAATCCGAGAGTTGAGATTCAAAGGCTAGGCTTGAAATTGGTCCAGCATGAAGATCCAAACTACAATCAACCCCCATATTAGCAAGTAAGTCTGTGACTTTATTCCCTTCTCTGCGTATGTGCTTCAGAGTGACCGCTCTATGAGAGGAAATCCAACATTCAATAAGTTCAAGCCTTTTTTCCATTCTCCGGCTATTACTCACTTTCCAAGAGGGGGAACCCTGCAAGATTTTTGAGACCATATTTATGATGATCTGGGAATCACCCTCTATTATGAGCGGAAAGAAACCTTTAACTTGCGCAAGAATTAGACCCTGCCAGAGACCTTCCAATTCAGCTGAGTTATTGGTGTCCCATCCCTTTGAACCTAAAAAGGTTAAAAGAGGAGCCCCTTTATGATCTCTGAAAATCCCTCCGAAGCCTGAATTTCCTAGGTTGCCTTTCGAGGCGCCATAAAAATTTAGCTGGTACATATGCATAGGGGGAGGTATCCATTTCTCAGGTGAATGGCTCCTTGGAGGGTTTGCTCCTTTGATAAGCTGTGCTTGCTTCCATTGGAGGTTCCAATTAGCCCATATGGATTGTTTCTGCGGGGTAGTTGGGAGATCCTCCTGGTACCAGGTTTTGAGAGATATGGTTTCCTCAATATTTTGGCAAATTATTTTCCAGATATCTTCCAGCAGCATATAGTGATCCTTGAATATTCTACTGTTTCTCTCCTTCCATATGGCCCACATGAGAAAGCCCGGAATGAGCTTCCAAAGGAAATTTAAAATCTTGCTTTGATAAGGGGTATGATCCCAGTTGCGCACAATGGCAATGATGTCTCCAAGAGTTCTTCCTTCCTTTTGGCAGTGAAAACTGACCTTTTCCCAAAGCTTGCGTGCAATCTGACAGGAATGCATTAGATGCTTTATGGTTTCCTCTTCTTGTCTACAGTTAGGGCATATTGAGGGCCCATGAAAGTTCCTCTTTCTAAGATTGTCCTACGTGAGAATCTTGTTATGACATAGGAGCCAGAGAAAAGTGGAGATTTTCGGCCATATGGAAGGGTCCCAGATTTTGCTCCAGAGAGGATCTTTCACCATATTTGTCTTGATTAGGATATTATAGGCCTCTCTCGTAGTAAAGGTGCCTCTTTCTCCATATCCCCACCGAAGAATATCCTTTTCATCAGAATGCTGAATTCTTCTTTTCATTAATTATGTGTCTAGAATTTTTTGGGCTTGTGTCGAGCCCTGTCTTAAGATTTGTTCCACCTTGATCCATTCTCGGTACTCTTGGGTTGAAGAATTTCTCCAGAAGTTTTTAACCCTATCATGAGATTGCATATCTTGTTCCAGGGGTTGAATATGAGGGATTTGTTCCTTTAGTTTGGGCATCTGCTGCCATGAATCTTCCCAAAATCTTGCAGTGTTACCATTCTTCACTTCCCAAAAGCTATGGTCCTGAATGAGATTCCTGTGCTGCTTGGCGGAGTTCCATATAAGGGAGCCCTTGCTAACCTCTGATATTCTTATTTGTTCCTCCGTTGGGCAATTCCTTACATACTTAGCTGTCCAGAGAGAAGCCCAAGGGGTGAGAGGCACAGTTAGCCATTTCCACCATATTCAAGCTCCCATGACCTCATTGCTATGAGAAGGATCCCTTAAACCAATACTGCCCCCTTTCTTTGGTAGATAGGCAGTATCCCATTTGATAAGAGCCCACTTGCGCTTGTGACCATTGCTGCCCAGAGAAAAGATCTTTGGAGAAGCTTAATTTCTTTGAGAAACCATTTGGGTGTTGCAAGGATGGAGAAGAGGTATAGCGGCATAGCCTGGAAAACTGCTTTTATGAGGACCAGCTGGCTCGTCGTATTTAGAGTTCTGTGAGTCCAAGAGGAGAGCTGAGCCTCTAGATTTTCTAAGAGGATTTTCCAAGAGGAGTGCTTTAGGACCAAGGCAGTCAGAGGAGCACCTAAGTATTTGGATGGGAGGTTAGCAATGGAGAAACCCAGAATATGGGCTATTGCAACTTGAGTTATAGCAGGAGTATGGAAAAAGAAGATCTGAGATTTGGATTTCTTGATTGATGCTCTTGAGGCTTCCGAGAAGTCCGACAATAGGGTTTTGAGCTGGCGAGCTTCCTGGACTGAGGGATGCCCAAAAAGCATGTTGTCGTCAAAAAATTGCTAGTGAGTGAAGACTGGAGAGTTATGAAAGGATAGGCCTCTGAGACAATGGGATTGCTGAGCTGACTTAATACTTCAGCCTAATCCTTCTGCCATAATGAAAAACAAGAAAGGGGAGAGAGGGTCTCCCTGCCTAATTCCTCGGGAAGGATGAAAAGGATATGAGGGTATTCCATTGACCAAAATGGAAAAGAAAGAGGAGGAGATGAGACTCATAACCCATCTAACCCAAGGAACAACAAATCCAAAAGCAATTAGAACTTTTTTAATATACATCTAGCTTAGGCTATCAAAAGCCTTTGAAAGATCTAATTTGAGGAGCATACCTGGCTTCTTGGAGATCTTCAGGGAATGAATTATTTCATGAGTTAGGATGATACTATCGGTGATCTTCCTACCTTCGACGTATCCAAATTGCTCAGGCGAGATGATGAGTGGAAGCAACAATTTGAGCCTGGAGGCAATGATTTTGGAGACAATCTTATAGATTATGTTGCACATTGCTATAGGTCTATACTTGTCAGGTGTGCTTGGCATATCCACCTTGGGAACCAGGGATATGAATGTGGCATTCAACCCCGGAAACATCCATCTTAAGGAGCGCGACTCCTCAACCACTTTCCAAACTTCCAACTTGATCAACTCCTAGAAATTGTGGAAAACGTTTGAGGTAAATCCATCCAGGCCTAGAGCCTTACCTGCTTTCAGTTGTTGTACTGCTAGTTCCACCTCTTGTAAGTCAACAGGCTTGAGCAACAATTGGTTATGCTCTTCTAAAATAAGTTTAGGAATGTTTCGTGTAATTTTTTTTATAGCTTTTGATCTATCTGCATTTGGCTCTCGATGCATTTGCTTGAAGTAATTTAGAAGTTCACTTTCAATTTCTTCGGGCATTTCCACTTTGACTCCTGCTCATTCTAAGTATGAGTTATGTTATTATTCATTCTGGTTGGATTGTGGTACTATGAAATTTTTTTGTGTTTTTCTCTCCATCTTTAAGCCATCTGACTCTTTATTTTTACCTCCATAATGTTTCTTCCTGCTTGGCCCTTTCTGCGAGTTGTGCTTCTAGAACTTTTTCCTGTTTTGACAGGTCATCTGAACGGTCATTAGTAATGATCCTCTGATGCAGTTGCTTTATTTCTAGCTCGAGGGCTCCCTGAGCCTAGAAGATATTACCAAAAGAAGTGTGATTCCAGCGTTTGATCTTGCTTTTAAGATGCTTGAGCTTTTGCTGGAATTGGAACATTTTTGAACTTGGTAGAGGGAAAAATTGTTCCATTCTGAACCGATTAAGCCTTGGAAATCCGGATGAGACATCCAGAAAGCCTCAAAGTGGAACGGTCTGCGATTCAGGTTACCAGGATGCGACCATTGAAGGGAAATGGGCCAGTGATCAGATCTTGAAAGAGGCAAGATGGAAGCTGCAAAGTCTCCACCCAGATGTATAGCATTTTCTGAGAGCAAGAACTTGTCCAGACGAGAAGCGATCTGTTGCTTCCCCGCTCTCTTGTTGTTCCATGTAAATACACCATTATTGAAGGGTAAGTCGATGAGCTAGTTATTCTGAATGAAGTCCTTTAGGAGTTCCCCTTCCTAACTTCCTCTGCATCTTCCTCCCCTTTTTTCTTCCAGCCTAGTAGTCATGTTAAAATCTCCTCCAGAGATCCATAAAGGGTGTTGCCTATCATGGTTTATTGCCGAGAGAGTGTTAAGGATTCCCGCTTTAAGTGAGGCCTCCTGTGGAAAATATACATTGGTTAAGAGCCTGTGTATATTTGTCTCAATGATGTGAAAGATTGCTTGGAGGAAATTCCTATTAGTGTGGATATTGTCGAGTCTGATAGCTCGGGAGTCCTAGATAATTGCCAGGCCTCCAGAAGCCCCATTAGCACCCACTGTAACATTGAGACTCTTTGGCCATACTTTTGCTGCAAATCTATCTAATGCAATTGAATTGCATTTGGTCTCTTGCAAGAAAAGGACTTGAGGTTTTTCTTGCATTATCATGTTTTTAAGAATTTGATTTTTCCTTGGGCCATTGAGCCCTCTTATATTCCAAGAGATTAACTTCATTGGGAAGGATTATGATCAGAGTTGTAGTAATTAGTTAGCTTGGATTACCTGCCTGACTCCACTAACATTTGTCCTATTCTGATTGTTCACTGGAGATCTGTTTTCCTTCCTCGCTTTTTGATATCTTTGGTTATGAATCTTTCGTCTCAGGGGCTACCAGTCGGTATACCTAAAGATTTTTGTCGTTGCGCCTGAGATAGGACTTCCTCTAGATTCTCAAGTTGTCCATCTAGAATGCTGTCAAAATTGTTTGTAGTGCATGCCTGCTCTAAGCCTGGAATGTCCAGTTCCCCAATATCTATTGCTTCTGTTTCCTCCTCCATGATCTGTGGATGATTTAACTCCTGATTTGGTTCTTCTTCTAAACTGGCATTAGATTGTAGGACTTCCACCTCCATAAGTTGAGTATTCCATGTTGGTACCTTTTGCTTATTTGAGGAAGAGGCTCCTTTGTATCGAGGATCTGCATTAGGCGCTGTGGGATCTACCTTCTTCGAATGTTTGGCTTTCATCAACTTCGTCTCTATTGGAGTGGGAGAATCCAAGCTTGGATCAGTTTGGCGAGCTAAAACTTCAAAGCTATTGCTTGTAGAAGGCTTGGAGGGGTTGTTTTGCGGCACTTTGGAATTGGAGGCCTATTTCTTGTGGGATTTCCTATGATTTGCTACTTTGGTGAAGCCATTTGCCTCAGATGAATCCGGTCTGGAGGCCGGAGAAGGTTTTTAAGTTAAAGGATAGTCCTTGAATAAATGTCCCAGGGCATGACATCTTCGGCATCTAAATGGCACATGTTCATAGTCAACCAGCTGAACCCATTCAATGTCATCATAATAAACACTTACCGTATCTGGGAGAGCTTGGTTGAGGTTCATGTAGATGCATATACGAGAAAAGGAGGTGTATTTGCGAATTTTTGTTTCCTTTGCAACCTTTATAAATGCGCCCAGAGTATTTCCAATCGCTTTAAGGGAGTCTTCCTCCCAATATTCCACTGGAAGCGAGTATAGGCGGATCCAGACCGGAGCCCAGCTGAGATCCTCCTTGTCCAGGTTGAAGCGTTCTACCCATCCTCTGAGATACAGTCTAGCCGAATTAAAGAAGTAAGGCCCGCCATCCAGTACTCTATTCCGATCCTCCAGGCAGTTGAAAATGGCAGTGAAGAACCCCTTTGGTCCCAACTGCAGGGTTATATGTCCCTTTGAGTGCCATTTCGCAGCTATCCAGCCCCTTAGCGCCTTCTCAGTTGGCACAGTGCGATGAACTTTCCTATTAGAGCATGGTCTCTCATAAACTGTATATGCGCTTTGATTTTATGGCTTGGATGTTCTACCTTCGGACACTCAGAGGCTACAGGTTTGCATGTTGCCGAGCTGACCTTGTATTGCTTTTTGTCCTATTTTGTCTGTTGTGAGTTCAGATCCACATTATCCTCACCTTGGTTTGCTAGCTTATTGCTTTCCTTATGCTGTTGCCGCCCATTGTTGTTTTGTGGAGGAGGCGCATCACCCTCCCCCTGAGGGGGTTCCATGGAGTACTGTACGCTTTGGCAAGTGTTAAAATTTCCTAATCCTGTCAATGGTTCCAGGTCTTTTGCAGTCTAGAGCGGCCTGCTGTTGTAGGATATGTCAAAACCCTAGAACGCAGAGTGCAGAGCCATCTCATCCCTGTTTATCAATGAATTAACCGATAAAGTAGCTTAACTATTAATCAAGCTTAATACTAATCATAGGATACTATTGTACTTGTTTGAAGTGTGGGCATGTAGTTAGCAAACGCACACCTCAAACATATACTAATAATACGTACAAGAATCAATCACAAAAGTAAACCACTTAGCTGGTTAGTTAATAACCTTAAATAAGATAATATGATAAGGGAGTGGGAATTACAAGATCCTTATTAAAACAACTAAATATTTGTTATAAAAAAACTCTAATTATTTTTAACAAAATTATATTATATCTTCTCTATATTAAAAAATAATAGTAATCAATTGGTCGAGTACCAGTTGCATAAGTACCTTGCTATGAGAGGCCATGGGGTCAATTCTCCTCAACATCCTTGGGGTTAGGCTCCAAAATGAGTCGACATGGATGATCCCTTTGGGTGGATCTACTGAGGATAATTTCTGTGGACGTAGTAGTCATCGATCTTAAGAGTTCGTAAATAATTAATATTTAAAATATAATAAATAATATACTAAAATGTATATTTTGATTAGAGATAAAGAAAAATATGCTACTTTGAGTATTTATGATCATTTTATAGGTGGATCTACTTAGGATAATTTCTATGGACGTAGCAATCACTGATCTTGAGAGTCCATGAATAATTAATATTTAAAATATAATAAATAATATACTAAAATGTATATTTTGATTAGAGATAAAGAAAAATATGCTACTTAGAGTATTTTTGATCATTTTATAGGTGGATTTGCCATCACATCAGATGATGAGTCAAGCACCAAAGCAACAAAGTAGTGAAATTAAACTGCAATCATGATTATGTAGCTTTTGATTCAATTCAATTTTTTATCATTTAGATCAGACTCACATTTGGTTCTCAATATTATTTTAGGTTTTAACCCTGTACATAAATTACCTGCATACAAATTCTAATAACAGAAAATAAACAAAGGTGAGAGCATAACACATAAAACAAATATACACAGAGATTTTCCCCTGGATCCCAAAACCAAGACTACCAGATTGATTTTTCATTTATGTTCCTTTCAATGTTACAATACATATATATACATGTTGAAGCATCCAAAACCTTAATCCATCAACCCTAGATTAGAACATAAAACCTTAATCCATTAACCCTAGATTAGAACATAACTGTAGTTCCCTTAACCGTATCTACATAATACCATAGGTCAAAAACCATCGCACCCAAAACCATGTGCAAAATTCATGCACAAAACCATAGGTAATATAGGGTTTGAAAAAAAAAATTGACCTTGTGCAGGGGAGACCCCTGCATACCCCCTGACAGGGGGGTTTCCGCCCCCCTTTGACCCCCCCCGCTAATCGTGGAAAGAATATAACACAACCCAACAATTATGTCATTTACATGCAATGATATTAAATTCATAGGGTTCGAGAATTTTTCTTTATGTGCTAAAATATTAAGACATCCTTTCTTTTTTTTTTACTTTTATCTATATAAAAAATCTTAAACATAAAAATTATATATACATATGATGAATACCACACACTTTTCTATATATAACATATTACTATATACGATATGTGTGTTTTCTAATAATATATAAGTAAAAAAAATTCAAATTGATGTTTGAATTTAATATATTGAACAATTTCATCAATATACTAAAATAAAGTAAAAAATTATGGTTATCTACATTTACTTTATTAATATACACATATAAAAAATAAATAATAAATATACATATAAATATATATATATATTATCTTTTATACATAAAAGATACATTTTATTATACATATCTTTTACACATATATATCTTTTACTTCTATATAGTTATCTCAATATTTTTATCCTCAAATAAAACAACGAATAAAACAACCATCTATGTAGTCATTAACAAATCATTTACAAGGTATTTTAAAACACTATAATAAAATATGTAGATTAAAGAGACTATAAATTTAGCATGAGACTTTTAGGTTAAACATTTTAATGAAATCACACTTTAACTTAATCATGAGATGGGGTTATGGTGGATGAATTTATATTAAATTAACGACAAAGTTCGGTTTGTATTGCCAACAATGCATAATTACGATTAACAAAATACCTCAATTTACCAATCAGTAAAACCTAAATTGACAAGATTCTAAACCTTAACACTAAATATTTAAACTAAGTGGCAAGGACTAGCTACTAGATAGCACTTATTTTTAATATAAATGATATTTCAAAAAAATATATATACAACAAATTCAACATAAATTGGATTCTTATAAGGCAAAGTATGTTTATATAATTAATTAAGAAGCATAAAACATATTTATTATTAAATTTATTATTATTATATTATTATTATTTATAAGTTGAGAGGTTCTATTAATTCAAAATGATATTACATCAGAGAGTTCTGGATATCAATATTCTTTTGGCCTCACTCCTATCGGATTTGTTGGCTAGAAGATAAAAGAAAAACCAAAATATTACAACCATATCCAAACTAGAAAAACAAGAAATGATTGCCAAACTAGCCAAAAGGTTCCAAGAACCAAAATACATAAGAAGGTCATCTTGAATCAGATGAGTGGACCAGAGTTGGGTGGTCTAGACCAGTGCCTAATGATGGTGTAGGGCTAAAGTCGTAGTGGATGTGCTTCTCCACATGAGCTAGTTTTCCCTCCATTCAATTCATTTTCTTGTACAATTTCCTCTAGTCATGTTGCAAGGTGGCCAATTTATCCTACATCTTCCACTGGTTCCTTTGCAAGGCATTCATAAATATGATAATAACATTTTGATCGCCATGGCAGTCATTCCCCAAATGATGCAGAAGTAATGTAATGTGTTGGAGTCTATCTGCTAATGTTTCAAAAGGGGAAGGAATCTCCACACAGCTCGGGGATGGGGTCACATTGAGGTCCAATTATTTTCCCATGTCTTTGTTCTGTCATTGGTGTGCCTCTGCTTGTGCCCGAGGACCCACACCGCATCAAGGGAAAGAAGTTTGATGATGCATAGCGAGAGTTCAAGGGTGAGGGGCGCCTTTAAGAGCCACCACCAGGGTAGATTCAAGCCCCTTCTAATGTCCAAACACTTGTAACAACATGCAACCCCCAAACCACAAAACCACTAAACCAAGAAGAAACCAACCCCCAAGGTACAAGACTTACACCACAATTCTCCCCACAAAATTTAAAATCGCTCTCCAAATTTCTCTGAATTAAAGTTTTCCCACGAGTAACCCCATCGACCCTCAACTTCACAAAGACAAACTACAAAATTCTCGAGACTATTCCCCAGATTTGAATTTTCCCTAGAAGACCAGCACAAGGATGAAAGTATTATAGACTTCCCAGACAACCTCTGCTTCCCCCAATTTGTTTCTCCTCTCGATACAACCCTATCCACATGTTTCTCCCCATAGGGTTTTAAGCCTAACTAGCTAAAAATGACGATGCAAGCAATCCCTTCCATTGCCAAACTTGTTATGGATAAAGAACAGGAATGTCTAGGAGATATAAATTACGAAGCCAAAAAACAAAGAACCAATGAAAATAAATTACCAGATAGAAACATCCACAAGCCTCCCACCACTATAACAACTGCTGGCTTGAATCTTCCTTATTCCCCTTCAACCCTGCCGCACTGGAGTGATGGCGACGTTGTGAATTAATCCTAGTTTCTTGATCCCACACAAAGCCTATTACAAAGCCTCAGACCACACAATCATCCTCTCCACACACATGCCTCAAATTCATTACAATCTAGCCACAAAAGAGAACAAAGGATAGCTCAATAGAGCCACCGCCCTGTGCTGCAGATTTTCGACATACTCCCACCACCCCAACTCCCATAACCACTCTAGCAACATTGCCCATCCAAACAATGCACATGCATATAACCTTTCGCCTTCCTTCTGGACCATTCTTCTAGGACAAATGCATCATTGCGAGCAAAACCAAGCGTCGACATAAATAATGACAAGTAGGGCCCCGAGACGAGACCCCTTGACCCTTATTGTATTCACCTATTTGCACCCCCATCAAGGAATTATTAAATTTAATTTTGAAAAATAATAATAATAATTAATTTAGCTTTAAATATAATTTATTACTTTATTTAAATAAACAAATAATTGTATTTTTTTTTTTTTTTTTTTTTTTTAATTTAAATAAAATTATTCTTTTACCATTATTTAAAATATATTTTAAAATATATAAATTTATTTAAAATTAAAAAAATATTTAAATATTCAATTTATACTGGTTTAATAGGTCAATCTACCATTTCAATAATTACTAATCAAAATTTAAAGAAACATTCCAAAAGCTCTTGTTATAGGTCATTTTGTCACATCAAGTCAAATGGCTTGGAAATAAGATCAATCAATATCCTTGATACGTTGCCATTATCCCTCTACAAAGCCCTAAGTCTCTCCTTAAATTGCAACATTTAAAAACTGAGTTATGAGGCCCTAAACCCTAATTTTGTGCCCAATGCACTTTCTCTTCTAAGTAACTGCGCTGATTCTGGACTCTTAGGAAAAATAAAAAATAGTTTCGAAGCTTCACCTTCCAAAATTTTCTAAGGTGGTTTTAACCATTTACTATTCATTGGGGCGTCAAATTCCTACCTATGAGGACCTATCTCTGATCATTTGAGCTTATCCTAGTGGATCTATGTCTTAGATTGGTAAAACCCAAACCACCTCTTTTACCCTATAAATTTACCCTCCACCATAGTGTCATGGTTGACTTTTGGAGATTTCTAATGCCCTCATGTTGTTGCTTTGAGCTTAAGGAATCATCATCCACTTGCATTAGGGTTGAGTGTGAAGGTTTTATTTGTGACAAGGAAGGACAAGTCAAGTGGGGAGACACATCTACAAAGTTAGCTTCTATATATTGTTGTAACTCTCTCCTTTATTTATTAATACAAAAAACATCTTGTTTTCCTATACTTGTGTTATGCTTATGCTTTTGTATTTCAATGCCATGTTGACTCATTGGATAGAGATACTAGATTATTCTATCTGGATATTGTAGTTCCTTTGCTTGTTTTAGTAATTTGTTGTGGTTCCATTTTTAACGCGTGGAACTAGGATTGGACCTTACAAGCAAAGCAGAGAGAAGGAATTGCTACAAATCTGAGGTAGGTTCCTTTTCCATATTTCAATGTCTCTAAGGAAAACATTGATTTGTTTTGTCCTCTGTTGTTCTAGATGAGATCACTAGATTTAGGGAATTCATTTTTGTCCAAAGAAGTGAAATTCCATATAACAACCTCCAATGAGGGTGACTCCCAAGGGAAACAGAAGAATAGGGGAACGTGTCCGCCACCCTAGATTGGAGAGGAGATTTAATTATGGAGTGACATGGCTGCCTCCTCGAATGCATAACTCATGTGGCTTTATTGCTCTTAAAGATAAGATGCCTCTCAAAGAATTGGAGTTAGCAGGGGAAGGTTTTTAGGTGTTGAGACATATAGGGTGGTATTGATTTGTTTCTTTATTTCAAGAGAGAAAATAGGGGCTTAATTTCAAGCAGAGGAGGTTGGACAAGCACTAGTTATGGTTCTGAGGACCCCTTTGGATGGTAATCGTTGTAGGAGGTACTTAGGGTTATGTATTGTAGATTGCACGGAGGTCTGAGTGGTGGAACCTATTGCGTAAGAGTGTAGAAAACATAGATAGAGGGGGTAGTATTAGAAACCCATGCATGGTTGTTCTTGGGGAACCTGGTGCAACCATGTCAAGCTGGAGCAAGTCGCCTCTCCTGGTATGTAATGAATTGTTATCTTTGCATCTTGGTTGGGTACCTCTCAATCTTCATGTTCACTTTGATTTTTTTCAAGTACATATCAAGAAAGGTTTTTAAGCGCATAGAGATTCACTCTAATTTTCTCATAGACCCAAGTGGCTCTCGGTGGTACTATTTGTAAGAAAATTAGAAAGGCGGAAAGATTTTCTTATATTGATAATTACTTGTGATATTCTTGTACTCTTATTAACTTTCTTTATGTTCTTCTTTTATCTTATTTTCATAAAGCAATTATAAAATCAAAACATGAAGATCAATGACACCAGATGTAGGCACTCAACCAGGGCTAAAACCCAGTCAAACTCTTCCACTAGTAAATCAAATTGAGACAGACCAAGACCTTAAACGAAAAGACCTTCCTCCTCCACCAAGTCAACCTTCCAAGATGATTTTGCAAACTTCAGTAGTCTCTTCTTGCCTTCCAGCTTCAACCTAACAACAACACAATTTTTAGCCCCCAGTTTCTAGAATTTCATGCTTACTGCATATTTGAAATTTCAGCCTCCCTAGCAACCTAGAAAATTTGCACATGTGGTAGTAGAGAGAGAAAATACGACTTATTTTTCTTGACAAATACTTTCTTCTCCTTCACTAAGTTTTTCTCCTCCTCCTTATGGATTTTTCTCTCTTTTCTTCCTTCAATTATTGCAGATCAATTTTTCTTGATATGTTCTCCAAATGAGGTTGAGTTGTACCTTTATATAGTGGATTGCGCCTCTTAATTAGTCCAACTTATCTAGGTTGAGGCCGACTTGGCGGAGGAGGCTTAAAAGACCTAATTTACATCAAAATAAATTTCTTCTTTGATATATAAAGCCCAAGAAGGTTTCTTTACATAATGACAAGGACAAGGAGTTTTGACACATACCCTAGAAGCCTACAATGGAGGGTTTGACCTAAAAACCATTGATCGAAGCATGAAACCCATTCTTTAATAAGTCAATTTCTTTTATAATAAAATTTATTTTTCATTCTTTTGACAAATACATTACATCATGACTCAAATACAATTATGAAGACCGAAACTAATTACATTTTTCAACACTCCCTCTCAACTAGGGAGGTATTCATATATATATATATAATATATAATTATATATATATATATAATAAAATATAAAAATATATATAGATATAATACAAACGTACATGGAAGATCTCAAAATGATATGCTTTATGAAGAGTCATAGCGCATGTAGTGTTACATATTAGATACGTGACCAACGTACTCTAATCAGGTGGGACTAAGGTGTACTCAAGCTTTAGCCATTATAGGTACCATCATGCTTTTAAGCTCTAATGCCAACCCAAGGATCCAGGGGCATATCCAAGGTCAAAGATCCAAGACCAACACCACCCTCCCTACTTTGGGATCTAAACATCAACGCATAGGCTGACCATATGTCCTCCCAAGCATCTTGTTGCCACAAGATGCTTCATCTCTCCTAATCAACTAAATTGGATATATATATATATATAAGCATGCTTCAAATGTTCAACTTTTGATGGAGAGATCTTGCACAATTACAACCCCAACCAGTAATAAACCTTCAAATATATATACAGGTAAACACAAACCTTCATGGTCCTCAATCATTCTGATGCTACTTATATCATCATCAAGTTATCCAAATACAACTTGTCAGAAGCTTTATTCTTCTTTCACTTCTTTAGTAGCACCAAATACAACTTCAATACTTCTCAAGTATTTTGTTTGCAAATCCATCTATAGTACTTACATTCATTCTTAAGTTTCATTATTTCTTCAAGGTATTTACTATAACTGTCACAATATGTCATCCCTCTCAACTGGGATGATATACTGTTTCTTTTATCTAAGCTCCCTCTCAATTCAACAACCTCCTTCTTTTACAACATTGGAGAGACTACAACCTTTGAAGGCTTTATTTCTTTCTCATGGAGTCAAGGTCATATTTATAATCATCATTCTTTTAGCTTGCTTTATTATGCTCATCATTATTATCATCTTCAATTATGAACATGTTCAACATCTTGAAGATGATGTACCTATAAAACTTTAATAACAAATACAACCAAATACAAATATACAGAAGCATGAAGTTAACTATATTAAAATCATGTCATTACAATGGAAGAATTAAAACATTCAAAGTTTAGACATCAAATGTGTAAACCTACTTAGGTTCATAAGTAGCAAGGGTTACATTTTACATACGAGACTGCAATATCTTGCTAAGGTTTTTTCATAAACCCTAGACTATGTCTTTGAGACATAAAGCCTTAGATATGAGAATATTAATCAAAATATCAATCCAATCATAATATTATACATCTAAGGTTTCAACAATATGCTCTTAGAAATACATGTCAAATTATACTAGGGTTTGTTGCAAACCCTATAATTTATCATCAAAACTAAATCATATCAATAATAAAAAATAAAATATTTCTAGGGTTCATTATCATGCCCTAGACTATCAATCTCTACTAGGGTTTTGTTACAAACCTTAGATTTCAAAAACTAAAACATGAATATCAATAATCAAGTTAGCATACTAGCATTTCATCTGTAGGGTTTCATTGTTGTTTCCATATATCAATTTATTTATACGATTTCCTTGTAAACCCTAGATGAAAACATAAAATTCCAAAATTAGATAACAATTTTGACTAGGCTAGGGTTTCAATCATACAAAAGAATATACATGTAGATTTTTATTCCTAAGATCTTACTATAACTATTACAAGGATTTTGTTTATAAACCCTAAAGAACTAGGGTTTTACCATAACATTACCAAAACCCTAAATTTCAAAAGAATAGGTTTTCATCATATGTTCTAGACTTTATCAACAAGCCCTAAGAAGACTAGGGTTTCATAATCAACATTGACATACCCTTAACATCAAGAGGCTAGGGTTTTATAGTGAACCCTAAAGGTCAGGGTTTCATAAGTATGATAAAATATGAGAGATAGTATAACAAGGGTAGATTCAATATAATGATTAATCACCCTAACAAGAATATTTATGATTCAAAACCCTAGACATAGAGATGTTAGTATTGTATAGAAAATTTCAAAGAAATAAAGAACATATGAGTAGTATGAACAAAAACTTTTAGTTCAAGACATACCTTGAGTTGTTTCTAACAAACCTGGTAAAGTATCATTATGAAGAGCTTCCTTTGCAACAAAGCTTATTTCATGGCTCAAGTCTTTCCTTAGAAGTTTCCTCGATAACCTTTGTGTGTTATGCAAGATTTCCTACCAAGGAAAATATAAAGAAAATTGTTATTGCACCTAGAGGCACTCTACAACCTAGTATAGTAGGGTAGATCTGTGGGCGTTAGATGTGAGATGTGAGATGTTATATGTGGGATGTGAGATATTTTTTAAATTCAAAATTTTTTGTATTGTAATTTTGTTTTTTATTAATAAAATTACGGACATTTTTTAGATAAAAGAAAATATAATATACATATCACATTAAAATATATAACATTGTTAGACCAAAGCATACATAACACACAATAGATTTATACTCAGAGACTTAGATGGAAATAGCAGAGAATAATTTATAGAGACAGAAAAATGGATACATAACAAGATTACTCAATCAGAAACAGCGGAATAGATAAAATAATCACTGGAGAACAGAAATCACTTTGCATTACATAACAGGCTTGGGCCTTGGCTTGCTTTCCTTGGCCAGAGAAATTACAAATTTATAGAGGTAGAAGAAGGATCTAGAATCCTGTGTGTGATTCAAATGGAGATTTGGAATGATCTAGAAACCACTGGCGGTGTTGATCCAACGCTGCCGTGTGTGTTTATGGTTGTTGCTGGTTATTTTTTTTATATTTATTCCTCTTAGTAATTATTTATGTTATGCAGTAAATTTCTTAACAACGGGTATCAGAGCTATGTTCGAATATCCACCGTGCAAGCTGCTTAGTGCCATCGCCTTGCTCTGGCAGCGTTTGTTAAAACTTTGGTTGTTACCCCTGGAGTTGTTGAAGGATTTGTCCAGGAAATAGCTGAAACGCTAGAACTAAAAGACAGTTGCTACAAGAAAAGCAAGGTCGTGGATCTATGTTGAAACGTGTTGCTGGAGTTTGAAACGTGGCGATCCATGGAGTTTGGAGTTGAAACGTGGTGTTTGTAAGTTTTTTTTTACATCAAGCTTGCACGTATACGTCAATTTTCTTTTTTCACTAACCAACATATGTATGTGTGAAATGTGAAAAGGTTAAAACATTATATATGTTTTTATATTTATTATGAAACATATATAATTATATGTTGGAATTTTGAAAAGTGTATTTTTAAAAAGGAGCAGGAATTTTGAAAAGGGTATTTTAAAAGGAGGAAGGTCAGTATTACTAAATTTTAAAGAGTAATAATTAAAGTTTTATTTTTAAGTGGAGTTTTTCTTTTGCGTTTTGGGGCGTGAATTTGATTGAAAAGGGAGACAACACTTACAGATATGGAGAAGTTGAGCGAGGCTAATTTTGCCTTGTGGAAATCACATATGGAGGATATCTTGATTTTAAAGGATCAGTGTTTGCCGATTAAGGGCACAACAAAGAAACCCTCATCGATGAAAAATGAAGAATGGAATAAGCTAGATAGAAAGGCGATTGCAACAATCCACCAATATTTAGCAAAGAATGTTTATTTCAATGTGTCCGGAGAAAAGATGATTGAAGGATTATGGAAGAAGCTCCATGATCTATATGAGAAGAACACAACATCAAACAAAGTGTTCTTGATGAAGAAACTTTATAATCTCAAAATGAAGGAGGGTGCTTCAGTTGCTGAGCACTTGAATGCATTTAATATTATTACTAATCAACTTACCTCTGTTAAAATAATTTTAGATGATGAAATTAGAGCTATCTTGCTAATGTGTTCTATGCCAAACAACTGGGAAAATTTAATTGTAGCTATGAGCACTTCAACAACTACAGGGACCCTGAAGTTTGATGATGTCAGCAACAGTTTAGTGAATGAGGAGCTACAACGCAAGTCAATTGCGGAAAACCAGGGAGGAAAGGCTCTAGCTCTAGCTGATCATGGTAGGAGAATGCATTGAGGTCGGCAAAGGCGATCAAGATCGAGAGGTAGATCAAAATCAAGGAGAGGAAGGATCATCTACTTTCATTGTGGCAAACCCGGGCACATGAAGAAAGAATGTCGATTATGGAAGAAAGGACAAAAGGATCAGAGACTGTTTAGTACAAATCACAAGTCATCCAGCACAAATGAAGATGAGACTACTGTTGTAGCCACAGATGGTGATGTGTTGTTTACTGTTTCAGTAGAGGATGTGTGTGTATATACACCTTTCTAACTTGGGGTTGAATCCTTCGGCAGCAATAGAGAGAGCTTGGAGTAGATCTATGTCTCGACAAGGTCGTAAGTGAGAAAGGTCAAGTGGCGTGGAAGAGAATTCTGATGCTATGGATATAGATCAACCAAACAAGAAGCATTGCATGTTATCACATCCCAGATCTAGATCAAGGCCTCTTGGTGAAGTCACCGTAGGCGAGGATTTCAAGGATTCATCTCAGAAATTAAAGGCAGTTAAACTTGGCAAGAAGGAGACAAAGAAACGAAACAAGGATGCCCGCAATGGAGAGAGGATGGGTCAGAATAGCAGTAATAATAAACAAAAAAAATAAAAATTAATAAAGTCAAAATTATTGCATGTAAATGGGCATACTACTGTAAGACCTGGTAAGGCATGTGTACCCCTCGGTGATCACCGGTAAAGTATGGGTTAGACCTAGGTGATAGGGGGGATGTTGGGTTAACAATAACCCGAGTAAAAACTCTGAGGGGGGTAAGAGCTAGAGTGAGTGGGATTGTCTCACTTAGTAGGTTTGGCTGGAGTTAGTCAAGGAACCCCAAGTCAAGTTTAAGGTGGGAATATTGTTAGTTAAACTTGACTCAGGATAGAGTCAAAGTTGACCACGTTAAACAATGATGGTTTTGGGGCACATGGTATTGTGCACCCATGGTATTCTCCCCGTGGTATTATATGTAATGGAGCTTATAAAAGGATGGAAGGACTTCATTGACCGGGAGGTGAGCGGTGAAGGCTCACTTGGTTGGATTGGCCAGGGTTTTGGCCAATGCTAATAAGATCTTATTAGGTTGGGTTTTTCCCTGGATTTGGGGTTTTCCCGGATAAACATTTGTGTTTATGTGTTTATGGTTGTTGCTGGTTATTTTTTTATATTTATTCCTCTTAGTAATTATTTATGTTATGCAGTAAATTTCTTAACAAACATATCAATAGTACTTATAAATTAACATCCATTTTACCATATAAATTAAAATAATGATTCCATAACCATCTTTAAATTTAATTAATAAGCATATAAAAATTTAATGTTTACAATATAACAAGATTTTTAATCATGAATATTTACCATGGATATTATTAACTTCTAAATAGGCTTTTTAAAATACCATGGGATAATTCCCAGAAGAGAAAGTTAGAGAGAGGGAGGGAAAGAGGGAGAGAGGGGGAGGAGGGAAGAAAATCATAACCATGGGCTAATACCATGGTTTATGAATACCGTGGGTCATCTGTGCTTTTGATTATTATGTTATGGATCTAGGATTTTAATTATTATGTTACAATGCCATGAATTATCAATACCACATGCCCGAAAACCATAACTTATTCCAAAATCAACATATTTTATAAATACTTTATTTTATTTTATTATACATATTTAAATTAGAATCTAAAATAAAAGTTATAAATTATTTTGAGGGTATAATCTAAACCCTTCCATCCTCATAAACTACTAAAAAATATTCCCCAAAAGATTAAATTGAGGTCTAATAAATTAAAAATGAGAATACTTTTGTATATACATATGTGAAATTTATATAATTTAAATAATATTATAAAGATCGAGGATAGATGCATCTTAACCAAGGATCGAAGCCAAGAGAGAAAGAAAAGTGATTAGCAATCATAGAGGAAAGATACCACACGATTCTTTAAGTTTTTTATTATTGTATGTTCTTTGACATGATTGATCCAAAATATAGGTTTAATATTTTACAACCAATTATGTTTATTTTTTATTTTTTAATTTAGATACTTTCTTAAATACAATATAATGGGATCATATTTAAGAGAGAGAGAGTGATATGGAGGGGGAATACAGTGGGGGAGAGAAGCATAGAGGTGGGAGAGACACAAAGAGAGAGAGGAAGATAGAGAGGAGGGAAGAGAGAGGGGGAGAGAGGGAGGGAGAGAGATAGAGGGTGAAAGAGAGGGAGGGAAGAACAAAG
>APFE030779378.1:35234-48074 GCA_000404065.3 Pinus taeda | reverse complement strand
AGGTGGAGAGAGAGAGGAAGTGACAAGGGAGAGATGGAGATGGAATGAGGGAGAGAGGAGACGAGGGAAGAGAGAGAAAATGAGAGGATAGAGATAGGGGAATAAGGGGAAGAGAGAGAAATGGAGACATAGATATGGAGGGGGAGAAAGAGGAAGAGTGAGAAGGAGAGAGGGAGGAAGATAGTGACAGAGTTGGAGGGTGGAAAGAGAGAGAGAATTTGATGGGCGGAGAGAGAGGGAGGTAGGAGAGAAAGGGAGAGAAATGGAGAGAAAAGAAGGAAGAGAGAGAGGAGAGAGAGAGATGGAGTTGGAAGGGGAAGAAAGACATAGAGAGAGAAAGGTGGAGAGGGAGAGGAAGTGATGAGGGAGAGATGCAGAGACAGTGAGGGAGAGAGGAGAGCAAGAGAGAGAGAGAGAGTGTGTATGTTTTTGGGGTGAGAAGGAGAGACAAAGGAAGATAGAGATATATATGGAGGAGGGAGAGAGGGCAGGAGAGAGAGGAAAAGAGGGGGGAAGATAGATAAATATGGAGAGAGAAGTGGGAGAGAGAGACAGAGACAAAGAGAGAAGGGGAAGAGAGAGAGAGTGGGAGAGAGATAGAGATAAATAAATAGATATGGAGAGAGAAGTGGGAGGGAGAGACATAGACAAAGAGACAAGGGGGAGAGAGAGAGGGAGAGCGATAGAGATAGATAAATAGATATGGAGAGAGATTGTGTATGTTTGGGGGTTGAGATAGAGACAATGGGAGATAGAGATATAGATGGAGGGGGTAGAAAGGGAAGAATAGAGAGGGGGGAGGGTGGGAAGAGATAGAGAGGGAGAGGGAGAGATAGATATATAGATAGATATGGAGAGAGAGTGTGTATGTTTGTGGGATGATATAGAGAGATAAAAAAGGAAAGACAGAGTGAGATAGAGATATAGATGGAAGGGGCGAGAGGGAATAAGAGAAAGACAGAGACATGGAGGGAGAAAGAGATATAGATATGGAGAGAGAGAGAGAGATAGAGAGTGAGAGAGTGACATATGTTTAGGGGGCTAACATAGAGAGACAAATATAGAGAGATGGAGGGAGGTATAGATATAGATGATAGCAGGAGAGAGGGAAGAAGAGAAAGATAGAAAAAGGGAGGGAGAGGTGGAGAGAGAGATACAGGAGATAGAGGGAGCGGGAGGGAGAGAAGGATAGAGGGAGGGATATAGACACAAAATGGAAGGTGGAGAGAGAGGGAAGAATAAAGAGACACACAAAGACAAATACAAACATAAAAGTTAGATCTATAAATTCATAAATATTTTTGTTTTTTTACTAAAATAATTGTCTATTTCTAATCCTATTTGATCGCTTGCACTAGATGCATTGATTTCAGTGTATATGTCGATTTCTAATCCTATTTAATACCATACGCTAGATGCATTGATTTCAGTGTAGATGTTGTTTTCTACTCTTATTTGATTGCTCGCACTGGATGCATTGGCTTCAGTGTAGATATTGATTTCTAATGCTATTTGATCACTTTCACTAGATGCATTGATTCCAGTGTAGATGTTGATTTCTAATCCTATTTAATACCTTACACTAGATGCATTGATTTTAGTGTAGATGTCGATTTCTAATCCTATTTAATACCTTACACCATATGCATTGATTTCACTGTAGATGTTGATTTCTACTCCTATTTGATTGCTTGCACTGGATGCATTGGTTTCAATGTAGATATTGATTTCTAATTCCGTTTGATTGCTTGCACTAGATGCATTGATTTTAGTGTAGATATTGCTTTCTAATCCTATTTGATTGCTTGCACTAGATGCATTGACTTTAGAGTATATGTTGAGTTCTAATCCTATGTGATTGTTTGCGCTAGATGCAATGATTTCAGTGTAGATGTTTATTTTTTATTTGATGCAACTAGATGCATGATGTACATTAATTTCAAAGTAATTAGATTAATAGTGTGCATTGATTTCAGTGTAAGCAATTTTTTCCCCCTCCATCTATATCTCTATCTCCCATTGTCTCTTCTTCTTTATCTCTCTATCTCACCCCCCAAACATACACCCTCTCTCTCTCCCTCTCACTCTCTCTCTCTCTCTCTCTCTCTCTCTCTCTCTCTCTCTCCCCACCTTCTCTCTCCTTAAAACTTCTCTGTACATATCTATATCTCTTCCTCCCTCCCTGTCTTTGCCTCTCTCTTCTTCCCTCTCTCCCTGGTTCCATCTATATCTCTATCTCAGCTTGTCTCTCCTTCTCACTCCCAAAACATACACACTCTCTCAGTGTAAGCACATAAAATTATTCATGATGTGCATTGACTTATGTGTTACAGTAATTCAACAATAAATACAATACTTGAATTTTCATCCTAAATAAAATGTTCACTTACCCAAAATGTTTGCTTGCTAAAATTGTACTATTTGTAATTGGTTACATTCGTATTATTCCCATTTTCCATCATCCAACATTGTTAATCACTTTTCATTCAAATGAGGTAATAGAGAATAACTACCATTGAAAATTATTTAGGGTTTAACACTCCATAAGTCACATTGAATGACTTTGGAGAAAAATCTATTAATATTGGAGAGAAACAAAGACAAGGTATGATGTTTACTATAGTAGCTCTAGTTAAATATTTGAATGGCCTATGATTTCAACTTCCCTTGAGAAAATGACAAAGCTAATATGTGTGACAATAAGAACAGTGGTAGAAAATAATTTCAAATTGATAGCAATGAATATTGTTTGTGATGGACTATATTCTTATTATTCACATTTTCCATCATTCAACATTGTTACATTGTCACTTTCCACTCAAAATTTTTATTTCATCATTTTTCATCATTCAAGTTACTAACAGTCTCTTCTAAAAAAACTGAGGTAAATAAGAAAATTTAAAATTAAATTGACCAAATTAATCTTAGACATATTTAGCATATTTAAAATGATCAAAATAGTTAGATGTTCAACAAATTTTGTATATTGAAACCAACCTAGATCCATGTTAAACCCATATCTATCAAGCGCTAAGAGGGATCGAATATCTCAAGGTGCAAACCTTTCCTTAATTTTTGCACTCAAAAAAGAGGTTTGCACCTCGAGAGATTTGATCCCTCTCGGCGCTAGATAGATTTGGGGTTAAGATGGATCTAGGTTGGTGAGTATACAATACAAAGAAATCTCGATATGAGGAGGAAACCAAACATGAAAGATGAAACAAAGAACAATGCACTTATCTTTTGGTAAAACGGTGAAGGGTCCCTCTTAATCTAGTTCTTTTGAGATATAACCACAACATAAACAATCCAAAAATGTTCTAACAAGATATACTAGATCTACAAACTCTAGAAAAAAAAAAAAAGTAGAAGGATATGCAAGGGATAGTATCCCTAAGAGACTTGAGAAAATAAGTCTTTGACATTTATTATTTTGTTTTTATTATTTTCGAAGATTATTGTATTCTAATGTGGTTAGAGCACCAATTGATAAAACTTAAAATAATTTAGTTATAAATTTAGTATTCAATTTAAATATGAATTACTATTTTTTCAGAAAGATATATGTTTTTAATTATTAGATTTATTTATATTTTTAAATGGTTCGTTTTTTCAAACTAATAATTCAAAAACACACCATAAACCTTTATAACAGATTTATTTACCTAACTGAAGGGAATATGAGACATCATATTTAGAGAAGCTTAGAGAAGCTATATAAATTAAGAAGCATACTAACAATCCAAATAAAAATAAGAGATGGAAGATAAAAAACAATTGAGTTCGTGGCTTTTGTCCTATACAATTATTCTTTTTCTTTGTTTTTTTATTTCATTATAATAATTATTTGTTAATTATTTTGTTAGAATTCTTTTTTATTTAATACAATTTAATTATTATTTTAATTAACTATATATATATATAAAATATTTCCTTATCATAAAATATTTCCTTATCATATTTTGTTGTTATCTTTATTAATTTTTATTTTATATATTCTTTTTTCATAAAACAAATTTTTTTTTATTGTTATATTTTTATGTTATTTTTTTGATGTTGTATTCATTTTTATATGATCTTGGTGATTCCTTGGGGCAACTTTTTCTAAAATTGTAATTTTGTTAATTATATGTTTTTAATATTAAAATTATTATCTTTTTAATTATAATTTTATATTCATTATATTTAAATATTTATAATAATTATTTATTTATTTATTATATTTTAATAATATATTTTTTAATTAGATTTGTCTATATTTTAATTAGTTTTATATATTCATATATTTTTTAATTTTGAAGTTTTTTGTTTTTTTCTTCTTCATGGTTTTTGAAGTTCTATAAGTTTTTATTCCTTATAGTATAAATTATGATATTATATTTTTTTTACAGTTTTAATTTTGACATAAACTTTTCAACAAATGGTATTTTTATTCTCTCATATATATATATATATATATTCGAGAACATCTTAACAATATATATATATATTCGAGAACATCTTAACACTATTTAATTTTCTTGAGTTTCCATCTATGTCCTTATGATAAAAGGGTTCGAAACTTTAACACCAAACATCAAAATATTTTAAACCTAATTTATGATTATCTTAAATTTTTTGAATATATTTTTATATTATTAAATAAATAGAGCATGTTTATAGAGTTTCGCCGAATTTCAATAATAATGATACTATTGGTTTTGAATCCCACATGTAAGATTAACTCTTTATACTAAACCAACTTTAAAAAATAAAACTCCAGATTCATATTCACATGTTCCTTCGACCCAAATCACCAAGTTACTGTTAAATTGTTCAAATATTTTGTGAATTAAGAGGTGTCGTTTATGGTTGAAATTGAACGATTACCTTCAGAAAATGCTTGTCGGTAATTGATTTGAATAAAGCTATTGGGATTTATTGTCATCGTTATTTGAAATCTGATTCGAAATCAGATTTGACACAATGCCTTTAAACGAAAAGTTACCGGATTTGAATGTAGGAACATAAATTTTATAAATAACATGCCTTTGGTATATAAAATAATGGATGATATGCAGTCAAGAAGGCTGTGATGTTAGTTATATAACAAGCTATTAAATGAAAACGAGGTTCAGATTCTTCCATTACTAACCTCCTGTTGGAACCTAGCATAATTCGTAAGCAGAAGTGGGTTGCCATGATCTGCTTGTAGCATTTTCTCATAGTAAGCAACCATGCTATCGAAATCTGATCGAGACCCACATCCTCTCCCTCCATACCTTCTTCTACCTCCATTTTCACTCTCCAAATCTTCTATTAATAGAATTGTTGGAAAAAATATGGTACTTCTATGGAATTTTTAATCTCCACGGTCCGGGACCCTAGTTACTGTTTTGGAACTTTTATGAACATTTGCGGGTTTTGGTGTAATGGAAAACCTCCACATGGTATCAGAGCTTGGATCCAGGTTCCATTGCATTTGAGGGGGTTGTTGGAAGAATCATAGCACCTTTATGGAGTGTTGGAAGAATCAAGCACCTCTATGAAATCCGTAATTTCCACCCTCGAGATCCTAGTTACTAGTTTGGAACATTTATCAACCCCTACAAATTTTGGTGCAACTGAAAACAACCCAAAAACCTGTTTCCAACCACAACCATATTGCACACCAAAACACCATTCCAGTGCGTTCAAATATCCTGCCACTCATCAAATCCTTATACCTCCTTCCATAGACAAAAGACCTCTCACTTCCCTGGGTTCCAATCAATGATGGCCTTGTTTTCTTCTCCAGAATACTCTTGTGGGTCTCCAGCACTCTCAAACGCAGTAGCTATCTGGTATCATAATCCTCAAAGATGTCTTCCAGGGCCTCATCCAAAAAGCCATTGTTCATAGAAATTTTCTGTGAGCTTTCTACTGATGTCCACAGTACCGGACTCCCACCTGAACCCCAGCCTCCTTAAACCACCTTTGAATAAAGGGGTGTGTAAATCAGCTTTAGACAGGGTCCTTATAAGCCTACATGCCGTTGCCTGCAACTTGCAATTGGGTCAACTGAACAGATGTGCGCAAATTCAACTCTGATTGTGGTTGAAGCCCATTCAGAGAATTGAGCGCAGGATTAGAGGAACTACGGAGTAACATCATGTAATAAGAGAGCTACTCAGATCAGATATGGTGAGAGTTTACGAACTTATTACTGGACCATTTTTTCCAACGGAAGAAATCCTGTTGGCAACTGTTCAGTTCTGCCCCTGACATTGGAGAGCAAAACTTTGTGGAACCAAACTTCCAGACATAGCTATTGGACCACAGCCTCGCAACCTATGGCTGGATTTAGCAAGCACAGAATATGAAGATATGCAGCACTCCCACGATACTTATATAGATACTTGTCCTATATAAGAAGATGGGTGGAAGTATTTTTCAGGGAAGTTTAAAGAATTTATAAATGGGTCTAAAAAATTTTGACGAGATTTTGATAAAATTTTATAATTTTTTTTAAAATCCGTCCAAGTTCAGAATTTTATATGTTCAGGATTTTTCATAATTTTATATGTCCAAGATTTTTAGTGGTGCTGAATTTATTTCTATTAAAAAATATTCAAACAATTTAATATTTTGACTTTTCATTTTTTTTTACTGAATTCCTAAATTCAAATTCAAAAATAATAAAACATTTGTGAATTTATAACATCGGTAGACATTTGTGAATTTGTAGCATCCGTAGACAACGCCCTAACTTTCTGGTAAGAGGAAGGTTATAGGGTAGCGTGTCCATTGACTTTGACTCAATTGGATTCATGGTTCGAATTGTGCATCAGATTCGGAGCATCCGCCACTAACATTGACGGGCTGAAATGGGATGTCAAAACAATTTCAGTAATATTCTATTATGGATGTCGGGCCTAGACAAGAGCTAACTAACTTGTTATAGGGTATTAAATATTTGGTTAGTTCATAATCCGATAACACACCCACGCGGGTGACAAAATAAATGAAAAATAATGACTGTATGTTATAGGGTTATCGGGCATGCAGCTAACCAGACATTTAATGCCTTATGGCAGACTAGTTAGCTCTTGCCATCTAACCTAGATCACTTCCTGCTTAGTTTATATTAATTAAGATTTTTGTGTTTATTTTATTTTGCATGAGCCTTGAAAGCTAATCTCCTCCCATACCAGATCTTGGTTCATGATTGCTTTTGGTATTTTCTCATAAATGCATATGGTCTTTATCAGGTTGGACTGTTTTGATGATTATAGGCTCAGGCTCTTCACCAGATAAACTGTTTTAACGATTATATCTTGATATGATGTATTAATTCTAATACATATTAATAATAACTGGTCTTTTTTCCTTCTTAAAAAAGGTAAACTGACGGTGTGCCAATCTCCGGAATTGCCATCCTCCCAGGAGAGGTGCCTTTGAATGGGAGAGAGCCTTTAAATGTCGAGGACAGCAGAGTGGAAAGGATTGTATAAGTTTAAGCAAAGAAGAGCCATCGTAATATTAGGATATATTTGTCTATTTTGCAAGCCTTACTTTTAAATTCGACGAGAGCCTGAAATGATTTTGGAAGCCTTTCTTGAGTTTGATGAGATAAGTGTTTTAAGAATTTGAATTAATACACATCTTCAGCAATATGTGGACGACGTAATAAAGCATGAAAATTAGAATGAGGTAATAAAGCAGGAAAAGCAGAAGAGAATTCTAAAATTTGTGATCTTAGTGATAAAAGAGGGGCTGGTATGCCATGAAGTAGTTGCTCTAAAGGATAGGTGTTACCTAAAAGTAGATGCTAGTGCTAGGTTTTGCATTGTTGTTAGTGTTAGTTTTTGTATTAATGGAGTTGTTTTTAGTGTGATTTTTGAAATTTTTTAAGGTGGTTTTTTTTGTGTAATTTTATTAAAATTTCGCAGGAATTTATTGAAATCACAAGATTGATTGATAATCTTGTACAATTTAAGTTCCCTAAAATGCTAAATCCATATATACAATCAATAAATTAGTTTAAATGACACAAAACTACTCCTACATTAATTATTGTTAATTTTCTATTTGTTTGATATCATGATAATAAGTTCTTATTACTTATTTTCCCACTAAAGACAACTCCTACATTAATTGCCGTTAGTTTTCTGTTCGTTTGTATCATGGCCGTTAGTTTTCTGTTCGTTTGTATCACGGTAATAGGTTCTTATCACTTATTTTCCCTAAGATTATACAAAAATTGGACTAATGATCGACTTTGCTCGGTTCCCCTTTATTTTAGTATATGGGGTTAGATCATCATGAATCTAGCATAATGTAACTTCACTTTTGGTAAATCATTAAGTGGAATTGGGAATTTTTTACTTGTATTTTTTTATTTCATATGAAATTTATGAATGTAAGTATGAAAATTTCATAAACTATGAATGTAAGTAATTATATGTATATAAATATTTTCAATTACATAATGCATTAAAGATTTTTTTTCACTTGAAATTGATTATTATTAGAATTTATCATATTTATTTAAGTAACACTATTTTTTTACACATATTTACTAATCTTAAAATTTATATAAACATTTTTTCATGAATTTATATAGTTGAAGCTTCAATTTCAAATCCTAGGAATAAGGAAATTTATGTACTTCCTAGCACAAAGATAGTTTAGAATAATGAAATAAAAAAAGCAAAAATTACTAGATGTTACTTCCCATCAAAATTTATGCAATTCTGTGCATAAATTTAGGTAGGAGAATTATGAAAATTATTTTTTTACTTAATAAATCCATTTACTTCAAACAAGCTCTTGCAATATGAACACATTTTCACTATAAAAAATTAAACGTTACTAACAACTTTTACTTTTACCAATTTTACAAGGCTTCCATTACTTATACTATCTTTTGGTATTTAGTAGATATTTGAGTCATGCATTAGTATATGTTTACTCTCATGCATTAGTATATGTTTTCTCTAGCTATGCACTTATATTTCTACGGGTTTTGTTTAGTTTTATAACAAGTGAGGCTTACTCATAATATAGGCTTAATGATTCAAAATTATACAAGACCCACATATTATTCCTGTAACTATGGAAATAGGGAAGGCATCACGGGATATACTTGAATACCATATCAAATTTGTATGGAAATTTTAAAACATGTGCCATATTCTAAATTTCATGCAAGAGAAAATATACATTTTTCATCTTTAATTTTACCAACCAAATTAAAGCAGTGAATACTAATTATAGGAATCCCATAACCAAACTATGATACCACAAGGGGAAACTATCAACCCATAGAAAATTACAACGGGTGAAGGCATCTTTCCATTAGAATAAAAACATCAATTAGAGCTACTCTTCGGATTTCAACACATCATGGATGCGTCTTAGCAAGTTACCATGGAAACATAGAAATTCCTTCATAACAACACCACAATCTCTCCAAAATTTCCTTACCCATTGCTTATCATATTAGCCCAACATGCATCAATTTGGAACCCCAACTATTTAGCTAAGTTTAAGAGCTCTTTAGTGAGTAATGAAAATGCAAAATTCATTTTTAGAGAGCCCAAAACACCAGGTATATTCCAATATACGATTGGAATTTTTTTAGACGTATTTCGGCACCTAGAACCTTGTATAAACACTTAGAATAACGCAACCAACTTTCCACTTGAAAATGGTAGTTCTTTGCTCACCAAAGTCACCACTCAAGGCACCTATGTGTGTGATTTCTTTGGATAATGGTCTCAATGAACTCATGTGTGTCTCATCCACATGTTTTTCCCATTTTCTCACATTATTTGTAGATCAAGCCTTGAATTTCTAGATGAGTTGAGTACACCCCAACCGCAAATCAAACTCTATAAATGTGGCAGGTGGTTGCTTCAATTACCCATTACTCCAAATTATGGGTTGATGGAATCCCAAAGTAATAAAATTTACCTCGGCATAATAATTTTAAATTTTATTTTTGGCATAAATCATTGGGTAAGTTTTTCTTGGCATGCAAGGGTTAATTTCTCCCAGTCCCTGCTAATGATATTATATATTATTATATTATAGTATCCCAACTAGTGACATTATAGTGTGTATCGATCTCACATTTCCATTCCATGCCTTAGCTTTTTTAATTATAATTTTTTTTTTAACATATACATCCTTTTTAATGAACCAATTTGGTTTGTTTCCGGAACAACATTTAAATACCAATATAAGCCATACAACTCCATTAACATAATTATACTTAATTGCAATTTAACAAAGGATATTATAACCATGCATCTCTCCCTAAAATAAATAAAATTTATTCCAATATTGCAGTAAATAGGTTCAAGAGCTTTGTTTTCCCGTTCTTTTCTCCTTGACTTCGATTTCCTACCATGAAATCTGACATGTCTTTGCTTCCTCATGATTTTTCCTTGAAAGGACACAATAAAAAATAGATATACCAGTAACTAAATATGAGGAACTAACTTCATATATGCATTGGCCTAAACGTTGAAGCTTGGAATTGGAAAATTCACAAACGCTAAGAAGGACCAATTTCTCTTAAATAAATCGGAAAATGGGGGTTTGATGCGATTACTTCCCTCAGTGATCCTAATATCGAATCTGGTCCGTGTCATTGCTTTAGATTGGTTTGGTGAAGAGGGCTTGATTTCATGGTTTGATACTTGGAAAAAAGTGTTGGGCCATTTTTTCCCGTACAAAAAAAGCAAAATATATTATCATATGAGATCAAATTACATCTTTTGTCTTTTCGGATATCTATATCATATATAATTTTTGAGCAAGTATACCGCTTTCCATCTAGTAGTCTAGACTACTAATATATACATCTTACTGTCATATTATGGCCCATTATCCAGTTGTTAGCCATATATTACAAGGGCCATATATAGTCAATTTGTATAAAAAAAAAGAAGATCAACATCATGTACATCATGTGGTTATATTCATATAATCCCTAGATCCCCATATAATTTTATCACCTATTCACAACATGGGAAAATAAATCAGGCAGATTTTCAAAAAGAAAAACACAATATATACAAAAAAATGCAACTATAGATACCTAGGAAATGGAAACACCCCAGCATCCAGTATCGTGTTTCCCAGTTTGATTTCAATGTGCATACCATCCAAGTGTTCCTGTAGACCTTGCTTTGATAGTCGATCTGCTTGTTGATTGTATTCCCTTCCGATGTGCATGATCAAGGAATGTCTAAAAAAGGACCAAAGATTGTCGATTTTCCAAAGCCATCTGAGGAGCATTTGTTGTTTGATTTTTGCGCATCCTTTGACATGTTCAATAATGATCTTTGAGTCCCCAAATATGTGAATGTTAAGGATGTTGTGGAAGTGTGTAAACCATAAAAGGCCCCAGAGGGCCATCACTTCAGTCCTTGTATTCGTGTCGTTGCCCGCATTCTAGTGTACCAAAATTTTTGTTCTTTTGTAATAGATATCCAAAAATCACTTCCACATTTGTTTCTCTGAGTCGCCCCATCGAAGAATCTAGTGGGATACTCCATCCAAGTGCCTGGAAGCTTGCAAAGTTCTTTTTTAGGCCTAGTGTCGAGGGAAAAAACAATAGAGTAACAAGAGACGGTGCACTCAAAAACTAGCATAAAGCTATCATTAGAGTTTTAAAAAATATTCCTCTTTCTCCATTTCCATATCATCCAAAAAAGGATTGGGGGGATAATCCTCCATGAGGATTTCTATGTACTCCAGCATTACATACAAACCGTGATGTTGTCAAAACGAATACAAGGAAATCCAATAGAACTAGCCAATTTTTTCCATACCTGAATCGTGTTGGGACATTTAAGAAACATATGTTCATTTAGTCAAGTTTACAAATATTTGGCATATAGTCTAATTTCCAGCGGACTTAAAGTAAAATTGTTAGGATTTAATGTATGTTCTGGCTTCTAATTTTAAATTTCCCTGCAATGATCACAATAGATCATAATAGAAGCTATAGCAGGAACATGGAATCTCTTAGTGGTGCAAGAAAATAGAATGATTCAAAGAAATCTTTCAATTTGAACGAGAGTGGAACCAAATTTGTTGAAGTTAGCATTCGAACCCCTTATAATAGAGGGACTAAATACAAATTGTAGTCTACGAGCGATATAGATATATATATATATTATATATAGTATTATTATAAAATAATAATAATAAAAATAGAAAGATATAGAGAAGATTAACATGGTCTCTGCCAGTCCCAAGGGTGAGTTCAATGAGTTGAGTTCTCGTTGTTAAGTACCTTGCCAATTGAGAGGTTAAAGGGTCAAATTCTCTTGATGCCCTTGGGGTTAGGCTTTGCTTGTTTGGTCAACCAATGAGTTTTCAATATGTCTGAATCTACCAGTATAGATCTATATTTAAGAGGGATTAAATTTTTTAGAATATAAATTTAGTTTTGAGTGTAAAACTTTCTTTTTCATTAGCAAAGATTTGATTAATTTTTATAAAAATTTTAATGTAATTTTTTGACTTTTTATAAAAATTTTAATCTAACTTTTTGATTAGATTGACATATTCTCTGTATTCAAGTTTATGTGATCCATGATGAATTAAGCAAAGTCTTTCGGTAGAAATCACATAAGAGAAATTTATGACCGGCCCATTTCGAACCAACAAGTGCAGTTCATCATCAGGTCGTGATGAACCACACTTGTTCGTTCCAAAAGCATGGGCCAGAAATTTCTCTTATGTGATTTCTGGGGAAAAAATTTGCTTAATAGATAGGCATAATAGTGATAATATATATAAATAAAGAGATATATAAATTAAAAACAACAATTATTGTAACTATTTGAATTTTAATATGTT
>APFE030779378.1:22789-34776 GCA_000404065.3 Pinus taeda | reverse complement strand
ATTTCTATATTTAAATATCTATTTTTGTAAGGACTATAAGCCTCATCATCAAAATCTAAATGGTCTCAATTTGAGTGAAAATTTGTCATGATCACACAATTTCAATACCACGAACATTCCAACTTTCATTCATATGCATTTCTTATTCCTTTTGTGGCCTTTCAAAACGGTTTCTTGATTTCAGCAATGTCAAGCGGTTGAAAACTAAGACTCATGTAAACCTAAACTTAGTTTAGTATGCAATCTTTTCACTTCAACTAAACCAACTGTACAGAAATCAATTCCACCAAATTTCAAATGAGTGTTTCCGGGTATGTAGAAAGTTTTCTTCTTATTAAAAAAGGTTTCAATGTTTATTTGTGAAGATAGGCCAATTTTTGCAATATTTTTTTTGATATGGATAGAAATATATGTTATCCTTGTAATGTATAAGGATTATGTAAGGGCATTAAATTTTTACAATTTATAAAAGTGTATTTAAATTATAAATATTAAATGTAAATATAAAGTTATTCACATAAAATTTAAAAATTTTAAATTTAAATCATAAATTTCTTTTTACTTTTTATAAAATCTAATTACAATTAATTAATATTAAATCATAATAATAATGAAATATATATTTATAATTATTTTTTAAAACAACTATTATTATAACCTTTTAACTTATTTGGAGAGTTGTATTGTTAGTCTTGGGCCATTAAATTTCAACTAGCTTGGATGCGTGTTGAAGTTAAATTTATTTTTGAGATATGGAAGAAACATAATGATGTTGCTTTTAATTGTTCTTATCCAAAGCTTTTTCTACTATAAGGGTGGACTAACTTGTCAACTAGTACTATAAGGGTGGACTAACTTGTCAACTAGTACTTACAAATCAAGCTATAAGTGTGCAATTTAAGAATGGAGATGAATCACCTCCAACAACATTTAGATTTTTGGGGTAAGACCCCTTATACCATGAGTAGAGAGTGGGAGTGACATCTAATAGAGATGAATCATCTCCAACAACATCTAGACTTTTGGGGTAAGACCCCTTATACCATGAGTAGGGAGTGACATCGCTCCTCACACCTTGCATCAAGGAGATTGGTCCTACAAAAGCACACCTTGCATCAACGAGATTGATCTTACAAAAGCATCAATGAGCCTCATCACTAAATCAATTGACAAGTGTGAAAAAGGCAAGAGCATAGATAACATTAGCCCCTAACTTCACTAATGAATGACAAAAAATTACTAACCCTAACCTCACCATTTTTAAGAATCTAAACCTTAGAATCCTCCCATAAATAAAACTCTATGTAACCATTTAATGTTGGTCCTAAAATTATCGATCAGAGTTTTACCTTGGATTATCCTAATTAACCTGCCAAGTATAATTATTTCTTAACCATTCAGATTATTTAATTTTTTTGCGATTCTCTTTTTATAAATTAAATTAATTAATATAATAATATATTTCAATTTAAACTTATCTTTAATCTTTTCCGTGAATTTCATTCATGGTCTATATTTTTTTTTTTTAAACACAGTAAACTAAAGATAATAAACAAGAAAATTAAGAAAATAGAAACTAAACTTTTGGGCAAATCCTTGTTGCAATCTTTATCATAAAATTTCCCAATATTATAACGTCCACAGGGTGAAGAAATTCGGGAAATATTATAACGTCCACAGGCTGAAGAAATTTCCGAATTTCAGGAGTCATGTGGATTAGTTTTGTTTTGTTGGTTTTGGTTTTGGAGTAGGTACCCATTAATGTAATGTTGGCTCCTTCCTGATTTCATTGTCACTCAAATTCAGCAAAATCATTAGAAAAAAAATTTAATAACAAAGCATCCCAACTCTTAAAACAAAAAATCCCAAAGTCGGGGTTCCTTCATTCTACTGTTAAATTGTTCAATTGCCCTTCCGTAATGTCCGTAAGTGAGTTGAATAAAAAATATTATGATATCTTGTTGATTGACCTTACACTCAAAGTTTGTCGCTTACTGTTCTTTTTGAAGGTGGCCGAACATCTATCGGAAGGTCTTTTCCCTCATCGTGGAAAACACAATTCCCCATTTAGCTCATAAAGTTGTTATTATAACCTCAAACTTTTTATTGGTGCTACAAAGTCTATACAACTCCATGTTTATTATACAAACATGGCTGGAAAGGTCTGCAGCAACTGCAACAGGTTCTGGCATCAACTGGCGTAAGATCATCTCCATGCCACTGAATTAGCATCCAGGATCCATTTCAATGGATGTGACGACAGCATTTGTAGCAACAGATGAGCCCATTCTTCTTCAGCAGGCCACTTGATTTTATCCAGGCCCCGTCACCTTGGCTTTCATTCGTTTGCCCCACCTTGAGGTCTAAACAGGGCAGTCCATGTGTTCATAAGACATTACGAGAAAGGATATGTCTTAAAGCTTTGCACGGCAGAACGATACAATATACACGAATCTCCAACTTACAATACTTTCTTCAAATGCACCATGCTAAATATCATCTACGCTTGTAACTACCAAATCTGAGCTGCAGTACTGATAATGCCAAGATGGCAAGATCACAAGTGGTCTGGCAAGTTTGATGACTCTGTTCATAGAAAACAAACTGCCACTAACCCTCTGATGCGATCATGTATCTACAGTAGTCGCAGTACCACAATCGATAGGGGATGCCGGATCCTCTTCATCATCTTCTGCATCCCATAGGAAATGAGCATAGGCTGCAAGAACATTGCTGCAGAATCGAGCCAACAGTGAGATAACATCAGCTAAATTGTTGCATATATTAAAATCCCCGAATCTATCCATTTTTATAGCCACTTGAGATGTAAAGTTTCCCTACTTTTTTACCCGACTTGAGATGATTAAATTTGTAAGTTCTAGAATCATCATAATGACAAACGAGACCAGATCCTCTCTAGCTATCATCCCTAGACTTGGACTAGAACGACTGGAAATAGCAGGTATCATCTCAACATCAATATCTAAATAAAATCAAATGTAAAGAAAGCGATGGAGGTAACAAGGGAAAGAGAGCATAAACCCTTACACATCAATGTATACATAACTGGATAAAACCACTGAAGAAACAGGAAAGATACTTACCAGTCATCCGGAGCAGCCTCTACAGCTTGCTCATAGTAATATTGTGTGCGAGGTGCATCTTTATGAACATCCCATATCAGATTGGCACAAAGAAAGAGCGCATCTCCATCACCAGGACTGGCTAGGATGGTCCTCCCATAATATTCCTCAGCTCTTTACAGATCATGCTGGACCTAAATACACACAGCTAACAGCATTTTAATGATTTTGATGTAAGAATATACATTTTATAAATAAGAGATTGATGCTATGCAGTCAGCAACACTAAGATGATTAGTAATATATAATAGCATAAACGCAGTTCAGATTCCTCGATACTAGCCTCCTGCAGGAACCTAGCATAATTGGTTAACAGAAGTGGGTTGCCAGGATCTGCCTGCAGCATTTTCTTATAGTAATCGTCTATGCTATTGGAATCTGATCCAGACCCATCTCCTCTGCCTAAGTACCCACCTCCACTTCCACCTCCATCTTCACCTCTAAATCCTCCATTAACAGAACCTGTGGCAGTTTTCGATCCATCAACAACCCCATCGCACCCATCGCACACCAAATCCACTCCAGTGCCTTCAAATATCATGCCACTCATCAAATCATCATTCCTCTCTCCGGAGACAAAAGACCCCTCACCTCCATGGGTTCCAAATGCTGCTATGTTTTTCCCTCGACATTCCTCCTGCGGGTCTCCGGTGTTTTGAAACCCAATAGATATTTGAGTATCAGAATCCTCAAATTCCTCTTTCAAAGCCTCATCCAATACCACATTCCTCACCAAATTTTCTGTAGAAAGCTTTCTACAAGGTTCCCAAGTATCAGACCCCGACCTTAATCCCAGTTTCCTTAAACTGCCATTCGATAAGGGGTTATGTAAATCAGCTTCAGACAGCGCCCTTTCAAATCTGGGGTGTACCTCGTGATGAAACAACTGACCATTGCCATTGCCGGTAACATGCAATTGGGTCAGCTGAACAGATATGCGCGAATTCAGTCCTTGAGCAGAACTGCAGAGTAACATCATGGTATTAACGCCGAAGAGATGTATCATAACCAAAATTCTGGTAAGAGTTGAGTACCATGTTCATTAACTTTGCGGTGCAGAATGAGTAGATATATATAGGGCTGATACAGGACGAGTCCAATATATGAAGTCGGGTTGAAAGTATGTTAACCGCGGTTAAATCATTTTCTGTCACGTGATGGAGTGAGGTAGCATGAAGGTGATCGTCTCCACCTGTCGGGCAAGAAAGCATGAAATAGATTGGCGATGCGGATTTAGTAGCAGGGGCGTTGTTAGTTTTGGATCATGAGTTGAACATTGAGTCTGTACTGTCAACGAGTAATGTGGATTGTTCAGCAGGGGCCAGTCCATGAGTGGCGTTTGGCGTTTTGTTGAAGGTTTGGAATAGTGCCACGACTTATACGGGCTGTACGAGGGTTAGCAAGTGTTACATTTTGGGCCCTTGTATGGGTTATTCCCTTGGTTACGCATCATTCAAGCGCTTGGCCAAAGAAGAATCTACGATTTGTATGAGTGTGTGTCACGCAACAAATTACCACCGATCAAAGTAATCAGCGAACCAAAGAGAGGTATGAGCATCTAAACATCAAGTTCAAAATTCCTTAAGAGGAAAATTGAGTTGAGATGTGAGGAATGTGGAAAGGAAACGTGGGTTCTACTCCTCAAACGAGGTGGATTACATATTAATGCAAATGAGGGCGGATAACTATCCATGAGCAGTCTCTCACCCTTAAAATATGGGAGGGGTGCATAAGTCAAGAGATGTGAGCAAGATGTAATTATTAAAAGGGCTAATATATCCCTAATTTACAGCAGATATGGGACTATGTTGGGCAAGTGTCAAAAATAAAAACACTATGGGAGGTGGGAGGGGAGCATAAGTCGAGATGTGAGCCCGATGAAATTATTAGAAAGACTAATATATCCATAATTTACAGCAGATATGGGACTATGTTGGGCAAGTGTTCAAAAATAAAATAAAATAACCCAATGAAAGTGGTCAAGCGGCTACTATATGTAACTCATTGCAGAAAGTGGATATGTAGCTATTATAGGTAACTTATTATTCTAAGTGGATATGTAGTTACTATTCGAAAGTCGAGAGTGGGCATGTAGCTATTATATATAACTCATTATCAGTGTTTAGCGGTGGCAAAGTTAGTTAGTTGGCAGGTTTTTTGGTTCAAACTTTGTGGGTGGTCTTACTTATTAATCTATCTTGGAATATTATTTTTTTTTATTTGTTTTCAAATTTTAAGAGATATTTTTGACTTATTATTATAAGAATTTATAATAAGAATCATATAGTAAGTTTTCTCATATAGTAAGTTTTCTCACTCTTGTGTAGTTTCGGTTTTTGTTAAATCATAAATTTTTGATATATCTAACTTATACGTTATTAAATGTACTTTTACTTTTATAGTCACAGTTGCTAGTTTTGATCTTATTCCTAACCTAAATTACTTCAACTAATTATCAAATATATATGTATATCCAAAATTGGGTATGCACAAAAATAAAATAAAATTAGATCACCAAATATTAACAAAATTCCCATGAAAAACAGAGGCTTCAATACCATCTAGTTCATTCAAACTTTTACATTATTATAAAATTATAAGATTTTTAAGTTTATTAAATTAGATAGGAGTATTATTTTCTTTAAAAATGTATTTTTTTTTTTGGTTCATTCAAACTTTTCAATTATTATAAAGTTATAAGATTTTTAAGTTTATTGAATTAGATATGAGTATTATTTTCTTTAAAAATGTATTTTTCAAAATATTACATAAAAGTTTATTTTTAAATTAATATTATGATAATGTTTAAAAAAAAAGTTTGACTTTTAAATAATTTTAAATTTAATATACTTCAAAATATAAACTTGCAAGCGTGTGTAAAGGAAGAAAATACGCGTTTCGAACCAATTAGTGTGGTTCATCGTCAAGACAGTTTGAAAACATATCCAGCTTTGGAAAATATTGAAAATTACAAGTTTTTCCATTTTAATAACATTAAATATGTGTTTATGTTGTTACTGTTCCTACCATATAATTATATAACTTTCTTTAAAAAGTGAGGGGTAGAAGATTGTTATCTAGAAAATTATAGGAAAATATTGTTTATTATTTTATTTCAAGGTAATTGTTTAAATATTATTATAATATGTGTATTTCTTAAAGAATTAAATTTATAATATAATTTTGATTAGTAAAATATTATAAAATTAATTATATAAAAATATATAATTTTAAATATATAACGTTATGATATTTTTTTAATTATTTCGTAATTATAATTTGAAGATTTTTTTTTGCAGGGGAGCGAGAAAAAGTTTGATGAACAATGACTAGGTTTCTGCAATTCATTGATTAACCGTGAATTCTAGTGATTTAGAGAAGAACCTATTTCTACTAAAAGAATGGCACCTCGAGCCACGGTCTCGTACAATGCCATGCTAAAATTCGGATCTGTTCTTTTGGTTGTCCAAGAAACCTGACCATTAATGTTCCTTTGAAAGAGGATGCTTTCAGTTGTGAATTTTTTTTGGCAGATGAGGGTTTGGTTTGTAGATCTAATAGCTTTTGGCCGCGTTTTACTTATCTCCACAAGTGGGATTTTGATACATGGAAACCACTCTTGACTCCTGATATGAATATTTACCATTTGGTTTGAGGTTTTTTTGTTGTGGTTTTTTATGTATTAAGGATAAGAACAATATTTGTGAGTCTGAGCCCTGGTTTTTGGTAGTGCTGGCCTTTTTATGTATCCTTGGTCTCCCACCTTTGATATGGTTACGACATCAATCTCCACATCTCTTGTTTGGCTAAGGGTCCCAAACCTTCCCCTGCATTTTTAGAACCTCCCAACATTATCTTACATTGGTAATGAATTAGGGAAGTTTTATTCCCGCAACCCAAAATATGATTTTTTTATAAGACCACTTATGCTCGTATATGTGTTGAGATGGACTTCAACAAGGGTTTTCTTGCTGAAATTAATCTGACGGCTACATCCTATATGTGGGCACAAAATATTAACTATGAAAATGTTTCATTTCGATGTCGAGCATGCTATGAAACAGGGCATGTAATAAAAAATTGCCCAAAATGGTTGCAGAATAATAAAGTTTGGAAAAGTAAATGAAGGCCCAAATGGTGGGAAGGAGCTCATATCGAACATTATACAATGTGCAAAGAAGAATATACTTAGATTAAGAAAGAAGTAGAGGAAAATCAAGAAGAATTAATTGTCAAAGAATATTCATCGAAGGGAACAAAAACTAGTTAGGAAGAAGTGTATGAGGACCCTCTAGATTCAACGACAATTGGAGTGTAACATACCCCAATGAAAGCCAAATCCCCCTCTAAATCCCCAAGAAAAAGGATGGAAAAGCAACTTCTTGGGCATATCAAACAGATAAGAAAGAAATTGAAGGTAATAATGCTCAATTATGACAATCAACTATGTCATCCATAATTTTGACACAATGAATTAAAGACATGGTGTAGCGATAAACTATGCTCACTAGAATAATTGCGTTGAATCATATCAACTTTTAGATAATGTCCATTTCTCTATTTGTAGATAGCACCATCATTTTCACATTTCAAATAGTCTACTATAATAATCTTGTGAGTTAGGAATGTAGAACTTTGGGTCATCGAAGATTATAAAGATCATACTCAATGTATATTTATGGTCTAATATCCCCATTATTTCCTTGCTTGAAATTTCATCCCAACTTGTTTCCAATATTCTCACCAAAATAGCTACCTTTTATCAAAGGTATCTTGTGATGACAAAATATTTTCTAAATGTGAAATTCACTAGCTATTGAAAAGATATCTTAGAGGAAGGAGAGTTGAGGTACATTTGATCTTGGTCTATCGTCTTTGATGACATCACAACATCATTATTATAGGATTAGTAATATACAAAAGACATCTCCAACTTGGTCTTGAAACTAGGTTATTGCATTAAAGCTTCCATATTAGAATTCTTATAAAAATTGGTTGGATTTTTCTCATGGGAAAATTTCCTTTATAAACAATAGTTATTGTATAATCAAGAACTTCAACATCATTTGAGCTACTATTTTTTTGAATCTATTGTGACAAATTGTATGCATTGAATATGTATAGAATGTACACCATACCATGTATAGGTATCATTTAACATTCAATAAACATTACTTCCTATTTAAATTTTACTTTGAGTTTCTTCCTAGTTCTGATATATTTCAAATTAATTCACAATATGTAATCTATAAGACAAAATTTTCATTCATGAAATACAAGTTTATTTGGGTTTCATTTTAGACTAACAACATTCCATGATTCTTTTTTTTTTAGGGTGGTTCATGAACACTGAGTGGCTTCTACATCCACAGGAAAATTTACTTAGATCAACCCGAAGGGATCTACCTGCCGGTGAAACTAATAAGGCCTAACCCCAAGGGAATCGAGAAGATTTGACCCTATGACCTTCCAATAGGCAAGGTACTTAGCAAGAGGAACTCGACCAACTGAGCTATCCCTTGGGGCTTCAACATTCCATGATTCATAACGACATCAATCAATATAGAAAGTTGTAGATTATTAACTATATATAACATACTTTGACTATTAGGGCTATGAATAACTTATCACACTCATCATTAAATTTGGAGATATTAGAAATGAAAGAAAAAATCAATTATGGCACTTATATCATGCCTTGTTGTCATAAATTCATCATCAATTGAAGGAGCCATATTTCTTGGATCATTTGCTTCTAAAAAGGGAATGCCATTAGTACATTATTCATCCATTTTTCTTGCATCCAATGTGAATCTCCCAAATTTTCCCTACAGGACTAGAATATGGTTCTCTTTCATAATTACTCTTAGGTTTCTATATGATAAGAAACAATGCTTAGTGATTTAAACATTCAGGGGATGAACAAGTTCGGACCACTTGGTTTCAATTAACATCAAGAAGAATATATTTACCAACAAAACCTAGACAATTCCTAATATAAAGGATAAGATATACATAAAAGCTCAAATCTTAAAGAAAGGCTATTCTTGGAAAATTTCTATACTTAGATAGTGGTAAAACCTTGGAAACATTTGTGTCAATGTGGCAATAAGCAATAGATATAGACAGTTGTTGCAATGGATCTAGGGCAACTTTTTCATCACTATAATGTTCATGAAGGTATCATATATCTCCATGTTGGTAATCATACGTATTCACTTAAAGAATTGAGTTCTATACCTGCATAAGTAGATTTGAGATTATTCTTTTCACTGGCATGCAATATTCATCTTTTGGGCAAGCTTACCGTTGAGAATTTAATCATATACGTTAAGAAAAGGAAACCATTGCAACAAGTAGTTGAGGCTCTGGTTCTTATGATGCCAATTTTGTAAAGAGGTTGTTGTTGTGCTCATGATAGTGATAGTGTATGTAATAGCCTTGGCTTAAGTTTCAATGTAATAAATGGGAATTATAAAGGAAAAATAAAACCAAGGCCATGGGACATGCATTCCAAGATTAATGGAAAGGAAAAACATTATATTGGAATCTACTTGTGGTTAATTAATTATTGGCTATGTGAATTGGCATTGGCAAAAGGAAAAAGGCAATTTAATACAAGAAATAAAGGAAAATAAGAGAAAAGGAAGATGAAGAGACAAGAATATGCATGCAAAGGAAAATGAAGGTAAAAGGAAAAGAAAAGAAAAGGAAAAGGGAGAAAACATTCAATTATTCTCATGCGGACAAAAAGAAGCAAGAGGAAGAACACTTGGACAAAAGGAAGGCACAAGCAAGCAAGCAAAGGACAAGCAAGGAAAAGTAAGGGAGCGGAAGAAGAAGATTGGATAGAAACAAGCAGAGGCAAAAATCAAGCAATGAAAGAGCAACAAGCGAGAGGATTTTGCAGGTAACATGTTGCATGTTTGATTATCTTGTTGGGATGTGAATGCATGGTTTGTGCATTGGTTTATTGTTCATGTTTGTTGTCATTGGCATGGTATTTTCCTAGATTGACAGCGATGTACAAACCTTCCTTGTCATTTCCTAGATAGCCATGGTATATTGGGTTTCCATTTTCGTTGAGCTTTGGATTGCTGGTGGATTTGGATCCGGTTGAGGTGGTATTAGGAAAATCCCAAGGGTTGAGGGTGGAGATGGTTTTCTCTGGGAAGATTTTCACAGGTGTGTGGAGACAAGAAAATTCCTCTAGATATGGTGAAGAAATAATGAGGCATCCAATCTTGTATTAGTTTTGGAGATTTCTAGACCGGTTTAGGTGAAATCATTGTGGCTTGAGGCCGAAAGTGGTTTAACCTCTAGATTCCCTGTTGGTTATTTTTGGTTTATCCCATGTGATTCCACATTCATGCTTGGAATATGGCATGGCGGTGATTAGGTTGGAAGAAAGAATTGGTTCAACCCTAATCTATGTTTGGGTGGTACGTGGAAGTCCACAACTTGGTTGGTACTATGCATATGTTATTATGTGTTATTCTCTCATGATGGTTTATGAACACATGTTTTGGTTTATTGTGTGATTTATGATTGTTTGTCATGGTTACATTACGGTTAAATGTTGGTTATAAGCATGGTGTATTTCTCATTATGTGATGTGCTCTTGTTATGGTTCTACTCCATGGTTCGACAAGCTCCTAGTTATTTTATATGAATGCATGGGTTAATATGTATTTGGTGAAACTACTAAGAGAGGGCAGTAAGGCTTCTTGATGATACTCTGGTGAAACTAATGAAACATTGATAATTATGCATCCATGACTTACAAGTACTATGTTTACAATGTGTTTGCCCGAAGGATTAACATGTGCTTGGCAAGCTTGAATAAGATAAAAGATTAGGAACAGGATGAGAAGACTCAAGAACTTTGTTGGGAATGTTCTGGGTAGTTAGGCAGTTGGCCTGTAGGGAAGGCCTAATAATCTAGAACAAAATCCCTGACTGTAGGCATAGAACTAGGAAAGTTCGATTGCAACTGCATTGAAGATGGGTTGTGCCTGTGGATGGAGATCTCCTGCCGCATCCAGGGACATATGATCACCCAGATATCAAGAAGTATCACTCAAAATCTTAGGATATAAGGACAAATCAAGAAGAAAAAGGTTCAAGAAATGAAAGACCACATCGAGAAAGAAGAAATGAATCCGACCATGTCTTTTAATGCATTGGCCGAAATTACCACTCCTTAAACTATCACAATACAAGGACATATCCAAGAAGAAAAATGTTCAAGAAGTGAAAGATCACATCGAGCATCAAGAAATGAATCTGACCATATCTTTTAAGGCATTGGAAGAAATTAGCACTCCTCAAACTCTCAAGATAGGACATATCAAGAAGAAAATGATTCAAGAAGTGAAATATCACATCGAGCATCAAAAGCAAGTTCTCCAACTTTTAAAGGATAATGCCACTTTGGTGCAGAATTGAATGAAAAAACAGGCAAATCAACATTGCAGTGAAAGAAGCTTTGATGTAGACGATTGGGTATTTTTACAGCTACATCTCAAGAAAGCTATTTATGAGAAGGAAATGTTGGAAATACTACATGCACTTAAGAGATGGCGACCTTACCTAATGGGAAGACACTTCAAGGTAAAAATGGATCATGATAGTCTTAAATACTTTTTAGAAAAAATATTATCTTTAGAGAACAGAAAAATCAGTCACAAATATGTTGGGTTATGACTTTGACATCATATATAGAGGAAAAAAAATTGTTGCAGATGCACTCTCAAGAAAGGATGAGGATGTGGAACCATTGTTTTGTGCTATTTCTATTATCCAACCAGATTGCATAAACGAAGCAATGGATGAATGGAAGAA
>APFE030779378.1:6705-21593 GCA_000404065.3 Pinus taeda | reverse complement strand
GAAGCCCACTATTGCTATTATTGTGCCCTTACATTATTATTGTTATGTCGGCTCTTATTATATTATGACCCCTTAGACTCCTATATATAGAAAGGAGGCCTTGTCATTTGTATCATCCAAGATTTGTTCATTTGTGTGATGTAAAGGAGGTTTCCCCCTCGAAGAGGCTTATTTTGAAGGCATTTATCTATATTTTCTATCTTTTTGTGAGTTGGTTTCATAACATACTCATCATCATTCTTCAAAAGGAACTGGTAAATCACCTTTTTTAAAACTTGATGTTAAATTTGAGTTACTTGATGTTAAATTTGAGTTTCCCATGTATAATGGTGAAGTGAATGTAGAGAATCTTGATAATTAGATTCGTCAGTTGGAGGTCTATTGTAGGATTCAAAACCTTCAAGAGGATGACATAAAGATTCAATCAGCTTCCTTGAGAATGGAGGGTGCAACACTAGTATGGTGGGAATCAAAAATCCAAGAGGAGATTAAAAAACATGGTAACATCTCAATTTTTTGGAATGATTTGACGCTGCAATTAAAATAAAATTCTACCTTCTAGCTTATATGCAGAAATCCATAATGAATTAGCAGAACTTTGGACAACTAAAAGGTCAAAATGTGCAAGATTACACCCAAGAATTCATAAAAAGGTCTTTGATGTTAGGTGTAGATTTGGAATCATAGGACACATTGCTGAAGTCCTGATCCAAGATGGATCTAGAATAGACCTATAAGTCTAAAAATGTTCATCACAGAGGAAAATGAAAGTCAAGTATTTCTATTGGAAATAGTATCATTGCATAGATCTCTTCAATCTGAATCTAACGCAATTTGAATCGGCTAAAATGGACTTCGGATGAAGAAGTTATTGCAAAAATAATATTACCCATTGTCCTTTGAAAAGGAGGCATTTTCTGATTAAATGGGACTTAGGAGAAATAAAGGCTTTCTAAAGAAAATCGCATCGGAAAGGTGTAAAGGGCAGAGCAGCAGGCCTTAAGGACCCCCAATTAGCGATCTCCGATATAATGGATCGGAGGTAGGCTACCATGCGATATCGGGACCCTGGGTGAATTGATTGCGATATGCAATGGTCAGCAATTGGCGATTGGCACAATCAAAGGGAAGACCCCGGGGGCCGTTGCGACAATGATATTGAAATATTCCAATATAGTGATGGGTCTGATAGCAATACGTTAATATTAGCGATCGACGATCGGTGATCCCTGATACAAAGGGCCAATGCACATCGCGATTGTGACTTGAGATAAAGCGCGGACCCGATAAGGATTATAGACGCGGTTTCATGCCATTTGAGATCAGGCTTGGCACCCAATAGCAGATTTCCTTTGTATTTCTGTGTATTTGTCTAATTCATGGGTTTTAAGCCTCCTGCCTATGCGATTGCGATATGCCGATAAAAGGTGGACTCGATAAATTTTAAAGGCGTGATTTCATAATATTTGAAATCCAAAATTTCAGATTTTTTGTGTATTCCCTTGTATTTGGGTTTTGACCATGCGACAATGCGATTGCGATATTGTGACCAAAGGCAGACCCAATGGGAATAGAAATGCGATTGCATATTATTTGAAGTCCAGCTAAAAGGCCCATGATGTGTTTTCCATGCATTTTCCTGTGTATTCCATTATTTGGCTATTTTGGCCAGAGGAAGGTAAAACGACCGAGTTTCCTACTTGCCGGTTCCTTTCCAATTGCAAACTGATTCTTGCGATGAAACAATCAAGTTCTTCAATGATGAAGGACTGTAACCGATGTGTTACAAAAACACAAAGAATAGAATTGAAAGGGATTCACAAAGAGACTGAGAGATAACATAGAGAGGCAGAGTTATGCTCAGGGAAAGCACATAGAAGCCCAAAAGGCTTAGAGATGCTTGAATGCTGAGTGTAAGCCTAGAGGAGGCAGTCTGCAGAGTTGGAGTGACTTAGAAGCAGAGATTCACTTGGAGGTCAAGCGAAACCAAAAGCTCGTGAGAGCCAGAGCCAAGAGCCAGAGCCAAAGTGAGAGCTAAGAGAGAAAGCGAGAGCCATAGCTAGAGCTAGAGAGCTCACAACAGACTTCTAAGTGCAAGGGAGCTACAGAACAGCTAAGAGATCAAATGATCAAGCTGTTGTTGGTGTCTAGAGTGTGCTGAAGATAGAAGAAGGAGTTCCAGAGACAATACAGAATTTTGAGGGAGTCAGAGAAGCCAGAAGCTCAAGAAGCTCAGAGCGCTGACTGAAGGAGTCAAGTCTAGAGAAGCCTAGATCTGTCTATAGAGTGAGGATAGCTAGGGGTAATATGGCATTCTAAGCCCATTGGTTCAGTTGTAGACGAATGGAGTTGAGTGTGGAACTTGTAAAAAAATTGAAGCCATAATCCAAAAGAGCCTAGTCGAGTTGATTAGAGCTCAAGGAGACATAGCCCAAGCTATTAAGGTGAACTCCATATTATATTGTTGTCTTATGTGTTTGCTTACATGCTGCTTTATTTATTGTTATATGCATTTCATATCAGTTTAAGAAAATGAACATAATCACTTGAACAGTCTAAAGGCAATCAAAAGACATACACCTATTTCAAGTACTTAATTCCACAAATTATCTGTCATAAGCATAGATCTTGGGAATACAAAAGTTCTTTTTAGTGGGAGAGGTTCTTGTAGACTTGACAAGAAGCCTTTAGTGCCCCATTTCAGATTAGGTGGTATCAGAGCAGGTTGATTAGCCCCACCTTTAAAGAAGGTGGTATGAAAGCTGGTTATACCAGAGTAGGTGTTGCATCATGATGCAAGTGGTACCAGTATATGCTTGTTTGACTTCAAAGGTGTTCAAACAGTAGCAAGGATTTTGTTGTTTGATTGTTTGTAAATTGACTGTTGTTTGAGTTTGCAGAGGTGAAGGGAAAGCTACTGATAGCTAAGTCCAGGAGAGGATAAGAAGGAAGAAGGGCTGAAGGCATTCTTCTTATCCTTAAGGACCTCAAAGTAATCCTTGAAGCACAAGAGGTTTGTTGCAAAAGGTTGCTTGAATAAGCTGTTTGTTAATCTTGTTCGAAGTTCTTTTGTTCATTTTGATAATGAAAACTTCTACAAGTGAGTCCTCAAATTCTGCTTTCTTCACAAGAGTCTTTGATGAAGACATGAAGCAAGACTTGCTCACCATGATGGATATGGTGAGAGAAATGTATGAGGATGGAAGGAAGAGCATCATACTTAGAAAGTAGTTGAATTCCATGAAGGAAGAGAAGCAGTTGCTTTCTGACAAATTGCAGGAAATGGACAGGCAACTTCATATTGCAAATATGAACCTAAAAAGGATGCACGAGTTGGCGACATAGCTTTTTGTTGCCAAAGAAGCCTTGGTCAAGTATCAACTTGAAGAAGAGGTAAATAATTCATGTTTGTCTTCAATTTCCTCTATGATTGTTTATATTGGTTCTTTTGAAAAACATACCAGAGGCGTAGGTTCCAAGTTAATGTCCAGGATGGGCTATGAAGGAAAAGGCTTGGGCAAACATGCATAGGGTATTGTTGATCCAATAATGGTTGAGGAAAGGCCTAAGTATTTGGGGTTTGGCTATAGACAAGCTTATGGAGAAAGTTCCAAAGCTTCCATGAAGGCCATTGAAACAGTTCCAAGAAGGAGTTTCATTTCAGGTCTTCTACCTCAAGAGTGTAAAGATTGTATTCATGGAGAATGCAATAGATTGAAACATCATTTTCAAGATGCACGTGTTCATAAGCATACACTTGAACCAGAGAGTTGTGGAAACTCTGAAACCATTGAAGAGGTTGATGGTGTTCCAAAGGGAGCTACTTCTTCATTTAATTCACCTCCTTAAGAAGGTAAAAGGTGAAAGAGAAAGGCATAAATTTGGTTCTAACCATATTCCTTTTGATTATGCAAAACATGATAAATTTCCATATAAGTATGGGAAAAGAATTGCATGTTCCTTTTTTGGTTTGGATAACCATAATGTTTTTAGATGTTGGAAGAGAATGGCCACATATAGGAAACTTTTGAAGGAAAGGAAGCAAAAAACCAAAGGTCCATTGGACAAGGCAAATCATGTTGTCAAGAGGAGGCACATGTGTTGCACTTACTAACATAAGCAAGGACATATTGCTACAAAATGTTGGACTCTGAATCCAACAATGCTTCCATGAAACTTGAAGAAGGTGGAAAGAGAAAATGGTAGGAATGGAAAGGAAGATTCCATAAATGATGTGTTTCAAGATGATTCACATGTTGATGCTGATGTGCAGACAAAGGAAGGACCTTTGAAATGGATTGGTAAGAAATGGCTAGAGTCCTTATCCAATTAAGGTTGCATGTCTTTTGAAGATGCATTATAACAAGTCACATCTATTTGCATTTCTTTGTTAATGGAATGCAAGTTGCAGATTTTTACCAAGAAGGTGAATGGAAAAGTTGAGTAGGAGACTCACTTTATTGCTGCAACATTATATTTCATTTCAGCTTCGAAAGTACAATGTACTTAAGTGAAAGTTAAAGGATGAAATGCATTCATAAGCATGATATGCATGAACACAGGGATGCTAATGATTTCCTTGTATTTAAACATGTATGTGTGATTAATTTGAAGGGTTGATTGCTTTGTTTTTAAACATGCATGTAATATTGACTTGAGAAAAGTTGATTTGGTCTCCAAGATGGAGATAATGATGAAGTGTTTCATCTTTTGAAAATAATCCTTGAGACCTTTTCTACATACTTGACTTGAAGGGTCAATTATTTTAAAGGCATGTTTTGTTGGTTTGTTATCTAGTCAATCATTTGTATGCAGATGGAAGACATGGAGGTAATTCACAAGATATGAAATCTCTTTCTTTTTTTGAAGAAGGAGTTTAGGCCATCCAATTGTTGTCTGTAACCCTGTTGTTGTTGACAGTATGTCAAACAGGTACAAATGAAAAATTTGTGAAGCAGATGTAACTTCACATTGGTTTGAGCTACCCTGGATCAATGATCAAGGCAAAGAAGTTCAAACTACCTTCTGTGACCTTCTTAGTAGGAGTTCTGCAAGAAGTCAAAGAGGAAGACAGTTCTTCCCAGGAGGACAAGCACATCTAGGAAGGGAGTGTTCCAAGGTTTTGGTTTAGAGGCACTAGCCATGCAGGCAAATGTATGAAGGTTGAAAGAGGAGGGTGTTGTTATTCTCATTTACTGTTCAGATCACTATATCAGTATTTTGGAGACCAAAAGTTCTTTTTAGTGGGAAGGTGTGATCCAAAGTGGATCTAGAATAGACTTCTAAGTCTAAAAATGTTCCTCATAGAGGAAAATGAAAGTCAATGAATGCTCTTAGAAATAGTCTCATTGCATAGAACTTTTCAATCTGAATCTAATGCAATTTGAATGGGCTAAATGGAATTCGGATGAATAAGTTATTGCAAAAAGAAGATTGCCCATTGTCCTTTGAAAAGGAGGCATTTTCTTATCAAATGGGACTTAGGAGAAATAAAGGCTTTCTAAAGAAAATTACATCGGAAAGGTGCAAAGGGTAGAGCAGCAGGCCTTAAGGACTCCCGATTAGCGATCTCCGATATATCAGATCAGAGGTAGGTTGCCATGCGATATTGGGACCCTGGGCGAGCCGATTACGATATGCGATGGTCGATGATCGGAAATTGTCACAATCAAAGGGAAGACCCCTGGGGCCATTGTGACAGTGATATTGTGATATGCTCATATAGCGATGGGGCCGATAGCGGCGATCGGTGGTCCCCAATACAAAGGGCCAACGCACATCGTGATTGCGACTTGCGATAAAGTGCGAACCCAATAAGGATTATAGATGCGGTTTCATGCTGTTTGAGATCTAGTTTGGTGCCCGATAGCAGATTTCCTTTGTATTTCCGTGTATTTGTCTAATTCATTGGTTTTAAGCCTCCCACCTATGCGATTGTGATATTCCAATAAAAGGCAGACCCGATAGAGTTTATAAGTGCGATTGCATAATATTTGAAATATGGAATTTTGGATTTTATGTGTATTTGGGTTTTGACCATGCGACAATGCGATTGCGATATTGCGACCAAAGGCGGTATCGATGGGAATATAGATGCGACTGCATATTATTTGAAGTTCGGCTAAAATGCCCATGATGTGTTTTGCGTGATTTTTCCTGTGTATTCTGTTATTTGGCTATTTTGGTTAGAGGAAGGAAAAACGACCGGGTTTCCTGCCCGTCGGTTCCTTTCCAATTGCAAATTGATTCTTGTGATGAAATATTCAAGTTCTTCAATGATGAAGGACTGTAACCCATGTGTTACAAAAACACAGAGAAAAAAATTGACAGGAATTCGGGCAGAGGCCGAGAGATAACACAAAGAGGCATAGTCATGCTCAGGAAAAGTGCAGAGAAACCCAAGAGGCTCAGTGATGCTTGAATGCTGAGTGTAAGCCCAGACGAGGCAGTTTGGGGAGTTAGAGTGACTGAAAAGCAGAGATTCGCTTGGAGGTCAAGGAAAACCAGAAGCTCGTGAGAGCTAGAGCTGAGAGCCAAGAGCCAGAGCCAGAGTGAGAGACAAGATCTAGAGCTAGAGCCAAAGCCAGAGAGCTCACAGCAGACTTCTAAGAGCCATGGAGCTATAATGAAGCTACAGAACATGCAAGAGATCAAATGATCAAGCTGTTGCTAGTGTCCAGAGTGTACTAAAGATAGACGAAGGAGTTCCAGAGACAATAAAGAATTCTGAGGGAGGCAGAGAAGCCAAAAGCTCAAGAAGCTCAGAGCACTGACTGAAGGAGTCAAGTCTAGAGAGGCCTAGATCTATCTGCAGAGTGAGGACAACCATGGGTAAGATGGCATTCTAAGCCCATTGGTTCAGTTTTAGACCAATGGAGTTGAGTGTGGAACTTGTAAAAGAATTGAAGCCATAATCCCAAAGAGCCAAGTCGAGTTGATTAGAGCTCAAGGAGACGTAGCCCAAGATATGAGGGTGAACTCCATATTATATTGTTGTCTTATGTGTTTTCTTACTTGCTACTTTATTTGCTGTTATATGCATTTCATATCAGTTTAAGCAAATGAACATAAGCACTTGAACAGTCTAAGGAAATCAAAAGACATACACCTATTTCAAGTACTTAATTCTGCAAATTATCAATCATAAGCATAGATCTTGGGAATACAAAAGTTCTTTTTAGTGGGAGAGGTTCTTGTAGGCTTACCAAGAAGCCTTTAGTGCCCCATTTCAGATCAAGTCCATAGGGGGTTTACACATCTACCTTAGGCATACTATCTTAATGTTTAATCCCAGTAATATAGATGATGTGTGTGTGAAAGCCACTCATCTTGAGGCAAGAGGGAAAAACACCCCAGAAGAAGGTAGTAAAAATCCATTTAAGAGTAAGGGAAAAGAAAAGGCTTTCAAAGGGAAGGCAAAGAAAAATGCGTATATCAAAAAAGGAGAGAAAATCACATGCAAAATTTGTTCCAGAAAGGGTCACGATGAAGCTCACTGTTGGAAGCTTCATCTCAAAATGAGACAAATAAGAAACAACAACAAGGGAAAATAGAAGAAAACTGAAACCACTCAATAGGATTTGGGATCCGATTTGGGTGATACTAAAATCACAACCATGGGGTTAAAGGAAAAGAATCCATCGCCATCACTAGTTCTTCAGACTTGCAAAATGAAACTCCAAAAGAAAAGAAGAGAATAGAACTGTTTCACATAAGGGTGATCTCAAAACATAACAAGATTGATACACTGTTCAATAGCGACTCTCAAGCCAATCATATCTCTTAAAACATTGTCCAGAGTTTAAATTTGGAAATTGTTCCACATCATAAAATGTATCCTGTTGGATGGGTATGTGACAATGCACAATTGCAGGTTACGAGAAAGTGTAAACTGAAATTCGTTATCATTGCAAAATTCATAGATGAAGTGGAGCTTGACATTGTGCAGTTAGATATATGTGGCATCATTTTGGGCAGCCCATACCTTTATGAAAAAAAGATATCTTCCATCAACATGAAAATATATATCATTTATTCAAAAATGGAGTAGAATATATTGTGAGAGCTCACAACAATAAAACAAATCTTTCGCTTGTTAATGTAGGGAAGATGAAAAGATTGGTGAATTTGAGCAAGAATTTTGTGCTTGTGATGATCAAACCCAAAAATGATGTTGATAATGAAGCTTTTAAAGGTTGTGATTCAAATTTGGAATTTGAATTGGTTGACATAGTTAACCAATATGACAAAATGTTTCAGGAACAAAAGGGATTACCTCCCAAGAGAGGAATCCAACACGAGATACAGTTGTAGCAAGATTGTCCTCTTCCTAACATTGGCATGTACACGATGTCACTGATGGAAAGTGCAGAAATTAAGACACAAATCCAAGATTTGTTGAATAAAGGGATCATCCGACCATCTTCCTCGCCTTGTGGTTCACCTATTGTCTTGGTGCCAAAGAAGGATGGAACATGGTGCATGTGTGTGGACTTTCATGCATTAAACAAAATTATGGTAAAAAATCATTACCCATTGCCTCGAATAGATGATTTACTGGATCAATTGAAAGATGCAAAGTATTTTACTAAGCTGGACTCAAGAAGTGGCTACCATTAAATTAGAATAGTTGATGGAGACATTTGGAAGACAACATTCAAAACAAAACAGGGTTTGTTTGAATGGCTAGTTATGCCATTTAGTTTATGTAATGCTCCTGCTACATTCATGCGTGTGACGAATGATGTGTTGGGGCCATTTCTTGATGAATTTGTCACCGTCTACTTAGATGACATCTTAATTTTCAGTAAATCCTGTGATGAACATGTCATGCATGTAAGAAAAGTACTTGATGTCTTGAAAAAAGAATAGTTGTATCTTAAGATGTCAAAGTGCGAGTTTGGAAAGACTTATTTACTTTACTTGGGTCATATTGTTGGAGGAGGTGAGTTGAAAATAGATCCCTCCAAGGTTGATGTCATTGTAAATTGGCTAAGGCCCAAGACAGTTACAGAGGTAAGAAGTTTTTTGGGAGCAACCTAGTATTGGAGGAAATTCATTGTTAATTTTTCGCTTATAGCTACTCCTTTGCATGCATTTACAAACATGAAAAAGGTTTTTCAGTGGGGAGGAAAACAATGAAAGGCCTTTGATGCGTTGAAGCAAAAGATCATTACAGTTCTTGTACTCACACTTCCAGACTTGAGATAGTCGTTTGAGATTCAGACTGATGCTAGTGATTACAATATGGGTGCAGTCCTCATGCAACATGGTAATCCTATCTGTTTTCATTCAAAAACTTTTAATGGTGCAGTGATTAATTATCCTACATACGACAAGGAATCGTATGCATTGGTGCAAAGTATGAAAAAATGGAAACACTTCTTGATGGGTAAGGAAGCAATCATTCACAATGATCATCAACCATTGCAATACTTGCAATCTCAATCAAAGTTGCAGAAGTCAAGGCACTTCTGATGGATGGGTTTGCTTCAACAATTCCACTTGGTAATCATGTATAAGAAAGGTATCTACAATAAAGTTGATAATATGCTTTCTAGGCCGATTATTAGTGCAACTACTTTACTTAAGCATAATTATGTTTTACATGAAAGATATAGTGAGCAATATGCATTAGATAATGACTTTCAAGATGTTTATGCAAGCTTGAGTCAAGGAAACCAAGTAGAGGAATTGGATTATCATTTGCATGATAACTTGCTGTACCATCTTGGCAAGCTTTGTATTATGCAAGGAGAAAAAGTTAACATCATAAGAGATGCACATATTTCTCTTATTTCTAGTCATTTTGGTGTAAGTAAGACAGTGACACATCTACAGAGGTATTGTTATTGGCCTCATATGCTTGAAAGTGTGTCTCGTTTTATTAAAGGATGTTCATTATATGAAATCAGTAAGCCTAGAAATAGGAAGTTAGGATTGTACACACCACTTATCGTTCCTTCACAACCGTGGGAGAGTGTTTCTATGGGTTTTGTAGGAGGTCTTCCATTGTCAAAAATAGGTCATGATTATTTGTATGTAGTTGTGATAGGTTTAGAAAAATGTGTATTTCGATGCCATGTAAAAAGCAAGTTAGAGCTGAAAAAACTGCTCAGTTATTCTTTCAGAATGTTTCGGTTTATTTTGGATTGCCCACATCCATTGTTAGTGATCGAGATTCTCGCTTTGTGGGGATATTTTGTTCAAACTTGTGAGGATTCATGGATACCAAATTGAAAAAGAGTACAACCTTTCATCCACAAACAGATGGTCAAACAAAAGTGGTGAATAGAACAATGATACATCTTCTTCGTGGATATTGCAGCAGGCATCCTAAGTTGTGAGATGAACATTTGCACTATATTCAACATGCTTACAATCGAGCCAAGCACTCTTCAACTCAAACTTCGCCATTTGAGATACTTGAATAAATCTCCTTTGGATTTTATTTTTGGCAAAGATGTTTCTATTGAAGATCATAGCGACATAGATAAAGCAAGAAAGTTCATTGAACAAATCCAATTAGTACATCAAAAGGTTCAAGAACAACTTGAGAAAATCCAAGGCAGGTACAAAGCAAGGTACGACAAGCATCATCAAGATCACAAGTTCCAAGTTGGTGATGAAGTTTGGCTTCACATTAATAAAGAGAGGCTCCAAGGAGAAGGCAAAAAGCTAAAACCAATTAGATATGGTCCATTCAGAATTTTGGAAAAGATTGGTAATAATGCCTTCAGGTTGGATTTGGCTTCATATATGAAAATTTATGTTGTTTTTAATGTTGAGGATTTAAGGTTGTATGAGCCTCCTTTGATTGAATATCAAGGAGAGAATATTCAAATTCCATCTATTGAAGACTTTTCTCCATAATTACTTGATGTGCTTCAGCAAGACACTATACTTGACAGAAGAACAAGGACATCAAAAAGGGGAAGTATCGATTATCTTCGAGTGGGGCTCAAGGGTACAATTCCTTCAAAATCCAAATGGATAGAAGTTGGAAAGGTGAGGGACCTGTACCCCCAGCTACTGAACAATTGAAAGTGATCATTTTGTGGTCCAAAAGGCTTCCAGTGGGGAGGAGTGATTAGGTGCTTAAAATTAGGCTCAAAAATCAAAGTGTCAAAAAATTAGCTTCATATCAAAGAGCTCGTCATTTTGATTCCAACGGTGTGAATGAAACTCAAATCTGAGCTCGTATGCATAAGGTAAAGAAAGTCAATGTTCAGGTTTAACTTGCTCACATGGCAGGATTGGATGATGTGGCAAGGTCCTTCAGTGAATGAGGATGCGCCAAGTGGAAAGATGCCATTGGCCCTTGAATGTTGAAAATCGTAATCGCAGGTAGGTGGGCTTTAAAAATTGGCCCTCGAGTAGGGAAGAGTTGTGATGCGATAAGGCAGGCAAGAAGGCATTCAAGAATCATCCGGAGGCGTGATGCGATGGATCGCAATTGCACATCGATGAAGGGAGGTGTTACATAATTGGCTCTGACAGGTTCAGGTTGCGATGTGATATTGCAATCACATATTGCAACAGGACAGGTCCCACATATGTATAGGACCATTGGTTTTCTGCTGATTGCAATATCCCATATGAGATAAGGTTAGGCTGCATTTAATGTCCCATCGGGTCCGCCGAATCGAAATCACATAGTGCCCACCTGGTTCATAGTCCATAAGACCGCATGACTCCTCCGATTGTGATTTACGATGGGCAGTCAGTGCTGACAAATTATTGCCCACCGTGCGGCAAAATTATTGCTTAGTTTTCTGATTTTTGGAGAGAAATTGTGGGTTTCAGTCAGATATGGCGCAATTTGTGGAGCGAATATTGGGAAAACAAGGGGAAGTCATAACTTCTTCAGTTTTCCACCAAATTGGATGCAAAAAGAGACTATATGGCCATTTTTGGTCATTCTGGATTGATTGGAGCAGGTTTCAGAAGCATTTGGAGCATTATAAACACATATTTTTACACTTTTAATCATAATAGAGAGGCCCAAGCCATTGGAATCTAGACCAAGGGGACGTAGCCCAAGAGGGGTGAACTCCTTTATCATGTGCTTGTTGTAATGTGTTTTTGATGATTTTATGTATATGTTTATGTTGTTGTTCAGTTTCTGGTTTAGGTTAAATTGCTCATAAAATTAACATAAAAACTCTTCATTTTACTTGCAAAAATTGATGAATCCTTAAGCATAATGAAAGCATTTTGTTTATAATCTAAGAATATCTTAACACTGCAAACTAATATTCTAAATCAGATCACGTATTAGTTCAATATTATAAAGTCTATATACTGAAGAAAATTCTTGATTTAACAATATCAATTAAGTTAAACTCATTTCAAAGTCATGTCGATGACTTTGTTAGGCTAGTTTTGGATTAGGTACCCAATGTGTTGTAATGCTGATGGCTCCTTCATGTTCACTTTATCATGAAAATTTAGCAAAATCATTAAGAAAACACTTCCATTAAATAGCATTATAAATCTATAAAAAAAATCCATAACAAAATATCTTAAACTCCTAATTTTTGAAAAATCTTCATACAGGTATTTTTCACTCTACTGTTAAATTGTTTCAAAAAATTTGCACATTAAAATATAATTTATTGTTGAGATTGTTCAATTGTCTTCCTATTCTAGTAGCTATAACCACCCTCCAAAATTTTTCCCTAGCTTAGTTTTGGAGCCTCCCTACCAACTTTTCACAGTACATTGTCTTGCTTCATCAAGTACACAAGCTTCAGTGTTTTTCTTGCTCAAACGTAGCCTGTCGATCACAACTTGATGCATTCCTCTCACAGTTTTTTCATCCAAATTTTCTCTAGCTGTAGGCTGAGTAGCTGACGAGCCCCAAAAATGGATAATTATATGGGCTCATTCAACCTCCTAATTTGACTTAATCCACCATTCTCATTATTTTATTGCATGTTTTTGATTATATTTATGTTGATAGAGTAAATTGGGTTAGTCATTATGCCAACAAGTCTAATGTGTGCTTTGTGTAGTTTTCTTGGTCAATTTGGAGACAAAATCAAAGGCTTAAATGAGCACTTGGCAGCCCAATTCGTGGAGAGGATTTTTAGGAAGGTGTCCCCTTCATTTATGGGCCCTTACCTCGAATTATCCACCATTAGCTCGGAGCTCAAGGGCCACCAAATCAATTATCACAAGGGCAGTCAAGCAAGTCAAGTAGGACTGCTGTTAACTGCAAGTTTTGGGCAACCGAGTCCCTAAAGTTTAGGAGGACTGTTGGGGTCTTCAATTTGTATAAATAAGAAGGCTTAGGGCCTCATTTTGGTTAGCTAGTAGTTAGTCACTTTGTAGGCAGAAGCTAGCTAGTTTGTAGTTCGATTTTAGTCATTTTTTAGGCAGTAGTTTAGCCCTACATGTCAGCACATTTTCAAGTTTTCCTTGTGGACAATTTTTGATGTAACTATTATTTCTTGAGCAATAAAGATGAATCCAGCTTTGCACCAGCTCTAATTTCTCTTAGGAGGCTATAGCTCTTGGGGTTGGGCCCATCTCAAGTGCCCAGTACTTCCTTTGTTTACTTTCATGTGTCTTTGCTGCATTCTTAGAATAAAGTCTGCTATTTAGATTTAAATCTTGGTTTGTTATTTAGGTTGATTTTTATGGTTAAATTAGCTTTTCATGTTCAGATTTAGTTGATAGATTAGTAACAGGGAATATCTTCAAAAAACGGCCATCAATCACCTCTGATCTCACCTCTCCCTCGGTGGGATCGTGAGCTGGGACAAAGGTGACATTACTGCCAACAAAAACGTTGTTTTGCTTTGTCATGTAATTCTTAGTGTTGGAATCCTCTTTTGTAGATGCTGATATTAGTAGTGTTTAAATGCTTCAATTAATGATTGTTTAGTTGCATAAGTTATTTCACACATTTCATTTCGAATAAACTGTTGTTCATTTCCTTTTGCTGTTACTTAGGTCAGAATAGAGTAAAGTAACTAGGTCATAGGTTTTATAAGTGTTTGTTTGTTCAGTTTGAAAAACCACTTGCAGAGTACCTGTTACCCTTCCTTACCTGCACATAATCCATCCAACCTACCTGCTTCATCCTCCATTTCAGATCCTTTCCTTACTTTTGCCATGTTCCCTCACATTGACCTACTTTCCATATTATTGTGTAGCATTGCCTTATCTCTCCTTGAACAAATCCAACCGTCCTTATCACTCCTCAACTCCATCCTCCAAGTCTTGAACTCCCCTACACCCATATTTCACCTCTATACTCATTCCTCCACCTTTTTCCCTCCATCCATGCTCCAAAATCCTCTTTTCGGAACATCCTGTAGAAAATTACAGAACATCTTGTAGAAATTCCAGAACATCCTATAGAACCCCTGCAGACTTCCTATAGAAGCTCACGAAAGTAATTTCTTGAGATCCGATCACTGTGAAACTCTCAGGAAGGGTGTTGGGGACCCCTTAGGACCTCTTCTAACCTTCCCAACCTCCTGCAAGCATTTCCTCTCACCGATCTACCTCTGCACAATCTAAAACAGTGAAAGCACATGCATAATAATCCTACAAAATCATTCAAAAATACACGAAAGATGTTTTCTTCAGATTTCATTATAAAAGTAGCTTAGACACATGCATTTTACCTTCTGAATTCAATGGCATCTCATTCAGTAGCTTGCATCTTCCTTCTTGCATCAGTAGGACTAGCTGGTAGAATTAGGGTTCGCTAGGGTTTGCATTTCTTTTTGGCTTTCAGTTTCTTTCCGCAAGTAGATTAGATTCCTTTGAGTTAGCTTTCATCCATCAGTTAAAAAGATTCTTCTAAGAGCTCATAGAAGTTGGCTTAAGCTCCTAGCAGACTTGTGCCAGCTAACCAAGTGACAGCTGCGGCA
>APFE030779375.1:0-14668 GCA_000404065.3 Pinus taeda | reverse complement strand
AATAAATTAATATTTATTAATATTTAATCAAATTTAAATGTTATGAATTGCTTAATTTTCTTATAATGAATAAGCAATATAATAATTAAAACGCAAAGTGGTAGATAAATGAGAAGATGCATCTGTAAAAACTTTAACCATTATAGAAAATATTGTATAGGAACACCATTGTAATTATGTTAAGAGTCAAAGTAATTACAAAATTTGTTAGAATGTTTAAAGAGATTATCTAACGAGTTGTCGAAACCTATACATTTATGAAGCGAAATTATAATTAAAAAACATGTTTATACATATGAAAGCAATGACTTTTGCCTAACGAGCTAAAATGCAAAAGTCATTTCTTTCCCATGGTACAGAATTTAAAAAGGTACATATATGTTATTTTATCCATATATCACGGAGGATTAAGTACTTATAACATGGAGGACACGAAATAAAGGGGTCCATCTGGCATAAGACATCACTCTCGAAGAGGGGACATGAGGAGACTTTGAGGATAGCTCAATTTTTAATAATTTTTTTGTTAGATTTTACTAAAAAGTTGAGAACATATATTTATTGGTGAAGTATACATGTTATGGTATATTTATTGGTGAAGTATACATATTATGGTACTATAAAGTAAATGTTAGAATTTATTTATTTATTATTTTTTTAAATAAAAATTATTAAAATGGCAAAAAGTTTATTTTAATGTTTTTATTATATAAATTTTATATTAATTTAGATTTATTTTAATTTAAATTTACTAAGCGTTGAGAGGGATTCAAAGCTTTTGCATTTTAAGATATTTGTATCTCAAAAGGTTTGATCTTTTTCAGCATTTGGTAGATCCACAGTTAAGATGGATCTAAGCCAGTTTAATTCCCCCTTTAAATAGACTATATTCCACCTGAATACCATGGGTTCTCATAAACCTAGAGTTCAAAGACCACCTGTAAACCTTAACTAAAAAAAAATTATTTAGAAAATTAATAATAATGTAGATTTTTTTATTTTAACATAGGATTATTTTATTTGACGAAGCTAAAATGTACATTACATTACATTATTATTTTTATTATTTTATTTTATGTATTTTATGAGTCAAAATGTTTATTATTACAATATCTCTTCCTTTACTAAGCACAATAATCTTATTTATATGCTCTTTCAGAAAAAACCCTTTCTATATTATATTAATACTTATAAATAGGGAGTATTTAAATTGTTAAATTAAGAAGTGTCATTGATAGAAAAATTTCATAATAGTTTTATATTATTTTTACTTGAGGTTTTAGTTTAAATTTATTGATTAATTTAATTTAATGAATTTTTTTATTAAAGGGTTAGTGTTGTTGTTAATATTGTTGGGCATTCATCTAGTATCTATGAAGAGCTATTTAGTTTAAATGTTTCTAAATGGGATGTGTTAGTTTATATCAACATATTTATTAAGGATGTCATACATAAATGTGATGAGATATCTCTTAGATTCCCTATAAAATTTCCCTTGGAAAATGAATGAATGTGTGTGTGTGAGAGAGGGAGATATTTTAATTATTTGAGGATATAATATTAATGTCTAAATCCATTTTTATGTAATGTAAATATACATCGTTAGCTTCAATAATACTTGAATGTGGTGATTCATGCTATTCAAGGATAGCTAGTATGCCCACTTGTGACCCCCACTATCACGCTCCTACCTTGGTGGTAATCTTCTAACCACATAATCAGGGGTGCGACACCACCGACTACTTTCTTTTTAACAATACTTGCGATCGTGGACTACGCCTACTCCTATACTTAGTTTATTTTTCGACTGCTAAGTATAACTTTCATTAACATAGCGGAAACATTCACATTAACCATAAACACATTATCATCATTTAACAAAAGTACACAGTAGATATAACTTGGGAGGGGCAACTCCCTGTAAATATGAGTCTTCCCAAAACAATGATAATTCTTCAGTTTTTACAAATTTACACTTAGACTGTAAATTTTACAACAAGGCTGCACCGCTGTGTAGCTTCGCCTTTTTACCGAGGAGAGGTGCCCCTCAGACTGCCTTGCCAAGTTTTCGTTCACCGTCACACGAACCGTTCGCACGACTCTCCGTTCACCGGCGCCCAGCTCGCCGTGTCGCCCACTGCACGTGCCCATCGTTCGACTTGGCTGCTCATCGAACTCGTCGTTCAGCTCGCCCAACACCACAACTCACCATCGCACCATTTCACCGATCACCGGCGCGCCCGTTCAACTCGTCTCACCAACTCGCTGAGTTGCTCGTGCACACCCTTGTTGTTTCACCCTACGCAGGTGCGTTTCACCTAACTCACCCATTCGCTATTTCGTCGAGCGCATTCACCTTGACTCACCCGTTTGGCACGAGTCACCGCACGCCTACCCAACTCATCGATCCGCTAGTGTATTCACCCAAACTCGCTAACCGTCGTTTCGTCGTGCCCGTCGATGCGTTCAACTGAACTTGCCTGTTTGGCACGAGTTCGCACACCCGCACAACTTACCAACTGACGCTCTCGTTCAGACCTGCCCGCCCGCGGTCTTACCCATCGCCTTCGTGTGCGCTCGCCGGAACTGCGACCAACCCACGCCCTAGACCGTTCAGCTCGGCTCGTTCGGCTATCCATGTCGCTGCGCCTTGTGACCTGCCCGCCTACGGTCACCTCACTGTTCAGCTATCCATGTCGTTGCGCCTTGTGACCTGCCTGCTTGCGGTCACCTCACTGAATGCTGATTCTTGTTGACGGCTTAGTGCTACAGTCTAGACTACCCCCTGCACCTTGTCCTTTATTTTAGTCCTCCTCCTTAGCTCGCCCTTCGACTTCCCCTTGAAGCTCCGTGATTTAGCCTTGGATGAACTCTTGAATGAATTCCTTGCATCAACTCGCCCGCGTTTTACTTATACACCATCTTCGCCATATGGGGACATCAGCCCATGGCCCAGCCGACCCATCTTTCGACGTTTTGGTTAATTTCCTCCATCAGCCATGGTGAGGGCGCCCACACCCAGGACCGCCCCACCATATAAGTCCATCACCAAAACTTCCCAAAACTTAGTTGTTTTTTTTCGCCAAATGACCTCCGCATTTTCCTTTGTTTTCACCAACTCGCCGCCCTCACCCCTCGTGCGCCCATCGCCATGCGAACCCAACTTGGGGGCGTTACACCCACCATCCCCCCATGGCCCTACCACAACTCACCACTCAAATGAGTGGGAACTTCTACCCCCATGGCTCTACCATCACTTGTTAATCAAATGAGCAATATGTGGTGGTAGAGCTATCACGACTCCAACATCACTTTTTAAACAAATGAGCAATAATTGGTGGGAAGGGGCTTCCCCATTGGTCCACCTCTTAAAGGAACAATTCCCATTCCTTTAAGTGATAGGTTGAGGGGTATCCCCTCCCCTTACAACTCTACCACCCCCCACCACTCAAATGAATGGGCAGCGATGTAAATCCATGGGGAAAAGGGTGTTGGGTGTGGGTGAGGCTTAAGATTAGGGCATGGGGGTATATAATTGAGGGGTGGGAATTCTACAAACTTCCCCCCTACCTGCCACCCTATTCAAATTTTCTTAGGAAAATTTATATTATATAAAACTATAGCTATGCTAAACAATAGAATTACATATTACTATTGTCCACAGCTTTGAACAAAATAGATGGGTATTTATATGCAAAAGGTAGAGTTTACATATGTCTTCAGGAAAAATATCCCACAACTTATTGCAACTATATATTTTGAAGCAAACATCTATTATCCTAGTAGCTTAAAAAAACATTAAACTTAGTGGAAAAATTTGTGTCTAATAGCCTTTTCTATACCAACATTTAAGGGAATATATTCCTAATTTCCAATCCCCATATCCTTTATTAGTCGATGTATTAGGTAATTTCCCTCAAAATATCCCTGAACTTAGTTGATTGGCATCCTTTGATTGGTGACTTTTGACTAATTTCTTTTGCCTAAGTTAAGAATCTTGTTTCTCAATAGCTTACACTCATCTTTTGGGGTGGGAATTTGTTTCTACTATACAAGTGTATCTATGATTAAGGTAAATTGGGAGATGGACTGATGCTCATTTTTGTGAAACTTTATGGTTTATAAAAGGAGAGAAATCATGTTGCACTAGATATATTCTTCATGTTTTCAAAGAACTCTTCAAATTTCTTGTAATTCCCCAAAATCCATAAAGGTGACATAGATAAGGATGCCAATCCAAAGTCAAATTCAACTCAAACACCTTAAGTAAATAAACAACCCCACAAATACACAAAAACATCACTAGGACTCCACCAAATCCATGATTCTTGTGGGATAAAAAACCAACTAAGTCTTAACACAACAAAATTAGAAGGGAAAACCCATGAAAGGAGAAATCCACACTAGTAATGAATACATATTCATTGTGATTGTGACCCACAAGACCAAAATGATTGTAACTAAATTTTAACAAAGAGAGTATGAAATCCAAAAATTCAAATGCATAAAGGGAATCTAGGAACTAGAGATGTAACACACATAAGGCTTCTCTAGACACAAAATTCACCAATCCAGAATAAGCGACCATGCAAAGAAGGAATATGTGTCTTACTAAGTGAATGTTAGATATTTGAACTAGGTTCCCCTCTCCCCTATTTCAATTTCCTTCGTATCTCAGTATCCATGCTTAGCAAAGATATCTTCCAACTAACAATTGAAGAGCCCACCTCCCCGTGACTTCGATAATATGAAGTGGGTGCACATGTATTATCAATTTACTTGCCTTGCTATGTGAGTGAAGATAAGGGAGGCATGACATATGTTGGATCAATGTGGTAGCATGTGGTCGTGAGTGTATGTACATGTGGTTAAGGAATGGATTGATAACTTGACCTGTCATTAATATTTGTCACCTCCATTTTTAAAACATTGACCTCATTGGTGAATAAGTCCACTTGGGAGTTATGTTTCGTTAATGTTTGGTAAAATGAAATATTTTGAGAGAAACATGCCCCCTTTTGAGAGACAACAAGGATAGTTTCTAGTTTATTATCAACTTAGACATATTTTAACCATTATTTTATTGATTGTGCTTGAATCGCCTTTAATGATCAACAAATGAATTCTAGAATCAATAGTAATGTATATACCCTATAAAAAGGAATATGCATTTACTTGGTTGTTGGTAAAATTCCCTAAACTTTAAGCATACGTTCTTTCAATTTTTCTCCAAGATCAATGAAGTTGTGCCCTCACCCCCACTCCACACACACACTTACTTTCCCACCATACAATATATATATATATATAATTATATATATATATTATATATTATATATATATATATATATATAATTATTATTCTAAATACATTCTTCTTATCTTTGTTTTGAAATATATTTCTTTTAAATGTTATTTATTTAAAGACATTTTTTTTCTTCTTTTTTCTCCCTTAAAAAAACATTCTATTTTCATTTATTATTTCCTTTTTCATAGCTATTTAATTTTTTATGATTTCATTTGCAATAGTATCAAGCTTCTAGGGCATGTTACAAAAAGGTTGTAACTTTAAATTAAAAAAGATGGTACTATTAATAATATCTCATTTTTATTCATGGTTTGATTTTAGTATTTTGGTTGCAAGGATTTCAATTTTGAAGGCCATGATTTTAGAAAAGTTGTAATGTTAACCTCGAAAAAATAAGGGGTTCTAATAGGAGCACTAGTTTTTGATTCAAGGAATGATCTTTTAAAATTTTAGTTGCAACTATAATAATTGTTAAATCCACACTTTTGAACAACTTGCAATTTGAACATTGAAAAGAATGATATTTTTGTTATCACAATTTTTCTATTTAGTGGGTGATTTTAATGTTTTTTTGACACTTTTATGATATGATTAGTGCCTTAGTTACAAAAGGCGATAATTTTAAACCAAAAATAGGAATGGCATTAATGGTAGCATCATTTTTCTCTTTAGCAGTTCATTTTGGTATTGTTGACCCAAAAATGCATGTTTTTAGGGCTAGAGTTCTCATTTTGAGATCATAGTTATTAAGAAGGTGGTAACCATGGTTTCAATTCCCAAAGAAAGTATGGATTAAAAAACTAAGGCTAAGGGTTCTTCAAGAGAAAATTATCTAGGAGGATGGACTCCAAGAGAAGGGTAAATTGTTGGGAAGTGAATGGTGGATGAAACTATTGCTCCCTTAGGGGTAAATACTTTCAATTCCACCCTTGCATGGGGTGTGGTGTTCTTTCTTGCATGAAATCTCTTTCTCATATCATCTTGACTCAAACTTGTGCTTCAGTTCCCTATAGACATATGCTGATCTCACCTCACATCAGTGTTCCTCACTTCTCTCAAATATGATACATGCACTTACAAATGGTACACTATGTCTTCATACACATGGTGTTGTGTTCTTTAATATGGTTTTATGTGTATTTATTGCTTATACATGGTATTATGGCTTCTTATCTAGTCATGAATTTGGAAAACATTTGGTGTGATCTCATAACACTTTTTAACATTAGAAATTTTATTATTTTTCCTTGTACCATGGGGGACAATATTTTTTTTATATAAGTGTCATCATATCTTGGGTCAATTTGTATTGTTACATATCTAGTTGATGTAGTGTGTCTCATATCCAAACCATACTTAACATTTTAGATCTTTCCCATTTACTTCCATTCCATTCAAACAAATTATCCCTTATAATGATTGACTTGTCATATGTCATCCGATAAAGTCTAAAGAAAAGTAATGAAGGTCCATGCATAAGAGCCTTCAAAGTCAAAAGAGTAAAAATACTTTAGGTATTTTCAAGGTAAAAAGGATAAAAGGAAAAAAATAATAATGCTATATCTATGCCACCTCACTAAAATGCCCTTTCTACCAAGTCTTGTGCTTAACAATGCATATCCAAGGAAAGAACTAAGATATCAAAGTAGAGAAAGAAAGGAGATACAAATAAAAAAGAAAAAAAAGGGGTAGGAAAACAAAGTGTCATTGTCATAGCTCTCAGCCTAGTCCGCCTTCATGAAGGCCATCATGGAATTAATGCATATTCTCAGGCCTTAAAATCTAGTCATGGAAGACCAAATCCCTTCACATAATCATACATGACTATGCGGGTCAATACATGGCAATCCACTTTCCCCTCATGTGCATTATTCATTATATCACCTACTTCTAACTTAGTGATTTAGGAAAACGTTTTTCACGTAGGATTTGTCACATTTAATAAGGGTTCAAGTTGTCTACCTAAGGGAAAACTTCAAAAAATTCTAAATTTAATATAATGTTATTATGTTGCTAGAAGATATTACTCAGTGTACATTTCTTAATGACTTATATAATGGGACGAGACTCACTACTATAGGTGGGTTCCTTGAATTGAGATCCATGTACTTGCATTGGAGGTGGCATCTATTCCTTGGGATTCATGTATTATGTCTCACAATTTGTGTATTTTCTCTAGGGTTGTGAAATTGCTTTGGGACCTATAGACACACACACACATATTCATTGGGATCTGTGATAATTTCTTGGGATCCATGACATTAATTAGTGCTCATGTGTCTACATTTGGATACAAGCACACTCATTAGGATACATGTCACTGCATTAAAATCTATGACAATGCATTTGATAGTTTCATAGAGACTCTACATCATTACATGTGCCACCTGGACCATATGTGCAAGGTGCACATGATTCCTTGTTGATATTCCCTCACACGTGTAGCTTATTCCATCCTTCTATACTACACATGTGAGCTAGTTGTGGTGGTTGGAGTCATCTTGAGTTTGTTACATCAATTTTGACCATTGAGTTTGTTACGCTGGCTAGAGTGTATATTTTGAAGGTGACCAACTTCATGGGAAATTATATTTATGATATAATGCCAAAATTCTATAAAATGAACCCAATAAGATGTTGGATGGATATTATAATTTTAGATCAAAATAAAATTGATGAGTAGGGTTTGAAGATTTATCTAGTTTACTCATTTTCTAACTCCATTGAGCATAACAATCCTTTTTCCTTCTAGACTTTGAAGACTAGTTTCTTATTGGATGAAGCAAGTAGTATTTAAAGGAACCAAGTTCACCTTTGTGACTCCAAAAGTTATCTAGTTTGGTAAAGACATTTTGATTTTATTTTTATATTCAGTCTCTCAATTTGGGATGATATGCCAATGATAACAGATGAATGGGTGGTTGAATATATTTCTCCATTAGATTGCTCAGGCATCCTAGGATTTCCAAATGAGGGCTATGATTCATTGAGCTTGATATCATTGGATCATTTCATAGCTGTCATAATTCATCTTTGCTACATATTATATCATTTCTTAAAGTCATGATATTTTTTCATGTTGTTCGTTAGGATGTTAGGGTGGTGTTTTTTTCATTTATCTTTAAAGATAAAGTAACATATTTGTTTAAGGGCATTGAAAAAAGACACATTTCTACACTTGAAAATTTATTTATGTTATTTTTAAGAAATCTTATCAGAAAAATGAAGAAATTGAGGTGTTTATTAAATATTCCATAGAATCCCTCCCAAAATAAGCAAATGTATCTAATGCATATCACATAGAAGATCAATTATCTGATTAGTACATTAAGGAATTATCCCCTTCATCTCCCATAAAAGATCAAGCACTTGTAGAACATGTTGAATAAGAACCACATGATTCAATGAAAAGCTAACCTTTTGAAGAATGAGAGCCACTTAATGAACAAATTAAGGATCAAGACCATGGAAAAGACTCTAATGATAAGGAAGCATCTATTTCATCCTCATATCTTATTGAGAACCACTTCATGAAGAATGCAACCTTATCAAAATCAACTACATAAAGAATACAAGGATGAAGGAATAAACACATTATGGTTGTAGACCGAGTCGACGAAAAGAGTATGTGGGGGTAAGACTACATGGAGATGTAAAAATGGGCTCATATGATTTAATAATCATTAAAAAGAGCACATGCATACAACCAAGGTCCATTGAATGACTTGGGGAAGTGCCAAGTGTCAAAGAAAATACATGCATATAAAAAGAAAGACGTTGGCACTATGAAGCTAGTTAGCCTACTATTCAATCAAGGAATGGATGCCCAGGATGGAAACAAGGACTCCTAGAACCTCAATGTTGAGAACATTATTTTCCGGTTAGTTTGATTCCATGGATGCAGTGGCACAACTCAAGGAACCGCGGGTGCAGAGAAGGGTGTGCATCACTTAGATTACACACTGGTGGGGGATGTGAGCCTGGAGGTTGGAGGTTGGTAGGGTTTGATATAAGGACCTGAAGGGTGTGTCGAGACACCAAAAGGGAAGAAGGAACTCCTGGAGCCATAAGACTCTGAAAACATTTTTTTCTAGCAAAGTAAGATGCCCTAGAGGTTGTGGCATAACCTAAGTGCACATAAGTGTGTGCATTGCTTGGGTGCAATCTGATGGGCAATGTGAGCCTGTAGATTGGAGGTTATCAGGGTTTGGTACTATTGACGGTGCTAGACCCACCAACAAAGGGTATCTACCCTGTAAGAAGTCCCAACTAGACCTCACACCATTTGGCCTGGTTTCCATTATCTTAAAGATTTGCCTTAGCTCTTGATGTTCAGCACATGAGAGTGTTATGCTTGTAACTTCAAGAAAGCGAGGTGAGTATGCATGGTGAGTGCGTAATGTAACTTTGTGTCTAGTTTCTTTTACTATAAGGAGAGGGTAAAAGTGAGCCTCTAGATGAGAGATAGTAGTAACACCCAAAGAGAGACACACACGAAAAAAACAAGGGTTTGTCCAACATCTAGCGAAATAGGCCACAACGAATGCGATAGTCATTAAAACCAAAGTGTAAGGGAAAAAATGTCACCGTCCAACGAGATAGTCCGCACTGGGGTGACAATCATTATAACCAAGGAAAACAAGAATGGTCCGTCTAATTTCCTGTGGAGTAGTCCACACGGACAAGACAACAACGATAAACAATACAACACATTTTCAACAATGTAAGTACCAAAATAACCGAGTTCGACTATCTTAGTACAGGTTAAGGAAACATGCATTACAAATGTTTAAATAATAGTCTTACAAATGGATACAAAGCATGTGTGAAAACGTGTTGGCCTGAGACAAGCTTCTGAATTAAGAAAAAGTTCCAAGACACATCTGTACACCATACATCACTAGCCATAGTAGTTGTACATTGGAGCCACTCCTCGCTGCTCAAAGAATAGACTATAGACTCTCAAGGCTATGTGGGAGGAGCCAAGGTGAAAATTCCTTTGCTCTTATAGTGAGGGGGTATATATAGCCAAGGGGGATACTTGACCCCTGTGATTCTTCGACTTCCCTCATGACTGTTTGACTTCCTATGACTTTTCAACTTACATGACTCTTCAACTTCATATGTGCATCTCTTGGACTTTCAAATTACATTACATTTGATTAAAACAACTATGTTCCATAGTAGTGATGTGTCTGAGACAACTCATGACACAACTCGACATGACACTCCTGACATGTAGTGACTGTGGTGTCCGTGTCAAGCTGCTATGCTGCTGAGTGATGGGTGTGCTCTCAGTGTATCATGTCTTCACCTCCACATGGAAAAGTGTGCAGGGTCTTCGATGGTCTTGGTCTTTGCTCGATGGTGAATGTGTATGTGTCCCTTTCGCTTGCTATTCGATGTGCTTTGTAAGTTCATTCAACTGTGATCAAGTATTCTAGCATGTGCTCCTTATTCATCCCATTCGTCGTTGCACCATGTTTCATCAATGTACCTGTTCCTGCAATCACTCATGATGAGACAACATCAAATCCAAAAATATCCTAGTCTAGCATGATGCATTGTTTTCCATTTTGGGTGCAAGTGACTGGGAGTGAGGACAAGGCTCTGAAATTGAGTAGAGCACAACTCAGGTCGGGATGAGAGGCTTCAGAGAACTGTCGGGAAAAATTGTGTAGATGTCACTAGGAGGAAAATTTATGCAATTTGGGACAACAATGATAGTATTAAGGTAGAACCCAGTTAGGCAGAACTGCACAGTTCTTGGGAGGAAGACAAAGCAGGGTGTCGGGAGGAACTGTTGGGAAATTCTGCATAGATTTTAGGATGAGGACTGGGTAGGTCATTCGGGGGTCCAGCTGGGAATCTGCGTAGTTTCCCTGAGGAAGATAGAGTGGTCAGTAGGATGCACTGGCATACATTTATGTGCAGTTTTCCAGAACAAGGTTGGATCGGGCTACGGGGAGCTACTGGTCACAACTGCACAATTTTGAGGGATAGTGTCGGACATGGAGTAGGGTCCTTCCCGACACAATTGTGCATTTTCTAGGATGAGTGCAGAGAGGGGCAGTAGGGAGAGTGCTAGTCAAAACTGTGAAATTTTTAGGGACAGAGCAGAGCAAGCCATCAGGGGGGCCTGCGAGTCATATATGCCTAATTTCTTGGAATAGTGCAGTGCCAGGCAGCAGAGGCCTGACTCACATGACTGCGCAGTTTCTATAGGTAGTGCAAGGCAAGCAGTTGGGCATGTTTGTGCAGTTTTTGAGAGAAGTGAAGCCCAGGTTCACAGTGCAGTTTAGGTTTCTAGTAGAAAAGAAGGAGGCTTGATGAGTGATCTTGCAGGAAGTGCAGATTGAATCATACTTAGGGACAAATTTTGTGTAGTTCTAGGAGATAGTCAGCTTTCTCACTTCTAGGATTGCACAGTGCAGGTTGCCTTGAAGGACAACCTCAAGCTCTGCGCAGTTCTAGGCAGCATAGCAGGGTCACTGAGAGTTGAGACTACGCAATGCAGCTCAGTCGGGATCTAGTTGAAGGAGGGTTGTCCGGTCGAAATATTTTTAGGAAATATGGCTAAGTGTGAGATAAAGTGAACTTGTGCATACATGACATTGCGATCACACACTTAGCATGACTCGATGAAAATACATTTCAAACCAACAAGGTAAACATGTGCTCAGTGAGATTGTCGTAAAGGTTACGAGCGATAAGTGCAACACTTGAGATAAATTTTCGAATGACCGTGATGAAACTTGCGCGACAGTGCTTGCAAATTTGTGTGAGTATGACCGATGTTCACAGAGTGAAAACAACTCATGCACACCAAGACAAACCTTCAAAATTGCCAGAACAATATCGCAAGCATGATATAACAATCAACATGCCAAAAGACGACCAATGGTCGATCAAGTAAAAACGGTGTAATGAATCAACAAGAGCTAATGGAATGAGCTCGAGTGTTTGTAACCATCTGTTGAAATATGGTAACAAGAATATTCCAATTTAATTTTTCCTTCAATTAAATTGTGAATTAAAATCGAATTTAGTCTTAACAGCTACTTGGAAATAATTAATTAATTTATTTTAAATTAATGAGTTGGAGAAATTCAAGTTAGAAGTCTTTATGAAGTCATGCAAGAATTATCCCTTAAATTATGGAGATAAGATTGAGTTATATTGGAGTTGTAATTAGTTAACTCAGTTTAATGAGTTAAGTCCAGTTAAATTAGTTCCAAACCTTTTGAGGAACTAATAGTGATTTAACAATCAGTTGATGCATTAATGCACTCAACTAGTGCTACTCCAGTTAACTAAAGATTCCCTCATCAAAAACTGATGCATGTCTATTCTGAGAAAGACCCAGTTGAGATTAATATTCAAGGACAATGTATTATTAGTTGCATGTGTTTTCTCATAAAAAAAAAACTCATGCATGCAGTCAAGGATTCATCCTTGAGGATTGTGTAGTTTTGAAGGTTTGTTTTCCACTTGGTAATAGGCTAATCATCCACAAGGAATAGCACAAGGAAATAGGAGTTTGGAGGGCAGAGGGGAAGGCTGGAGAGAAGCCAAGATTTCCTGTGAGCATATGTGAGGATTGTACTGAAAGCTGGGTAGCTGTGAGAGCTAAGGCTTTGTATAATTCCTATGTGTTTCCACCATGTATGATAATACAATAGTGTGGGGTTTTATCTGAGACTTTCCCCAAAGTATTTTCATGTGTATTATTCCATTGATTATTCTTCTTCTGGTTATATTGTTCAGCTTGATCTTTAAGCTTCCACAAATTGATAGTAGAAGTAGGTTATAGTATTCTGATTTTATTTATATTTCATTATTGGGTTAACCTATCACAGATTTTCTACATGGTATCTGTTGGGTCCTTATAATACTAGTGATTACCGCATTAATATTGTAGTTGCATCCCTTATTAATATTTTTGTGCCCCTATTATCCCCATATTGTTATTACTGTGCCCCATAGAATCCCTCTATTGTTATTTTTGTGGCTTTATATTATTATTGTAGGTCGGCTGGGTTATATTGTGACTCCTTAGGCTCCTATATATAGAAAGGGAGGTTTTGTCATTTGAATTCATCCAGAATTGGTTCATTTATGAAATGTAAAGGAGGTTGCCCCCTCGAAGAGGCTAAATTATAAGGCGTTGATCTATCTTTTCTATCTTTTCTTGAGTTGGTTTCATAACATTTGGTATCAGAGCTTTGGATTCTAGGGTTTCGCTTCTCCAAACAGGTCATTGTGGAATTTTCACTATAATTTTTTTTTTGCGACGTTTCAGAATCTAAAAACAAAACCCATTTGAGAGAAAATCGTGGTGAATCTTGGGTCCGAATTCCAGAGCTATTCAAGCTATATTTGCAGAGATATGATCTAAAGAATTTGGTCTTCTTGCAGACTTCTGAATTTCGTTCCAAGTAGGTGACCTGGGGAAAATCATCATAACTTTCTCTCTGAGCATATAATTGAAATTTCATAAGAAGGCACAGAAAGAGGATGGACTGTATTTTCTTGTATATGTTGTTTAGAGCCAAAGGTCGAAACGGTGACTCGTGGCATGTCATACAAGTTCACTTTACTGAACTAGTCTATAATCAGGTCACTGTGGGAGATTTTGCATAAGTCTTCCTTGGAGAATCCAATTTGGATTAGATTGGTGGCAGTGGAAAGAGGACATAGAGGGCTACTACAGATCGCAATTTTAGAACTGAATGATCTGAAAGTACAGACATACATCAGAGGCAATATCGAGCTCCTACAAATTGAAAAAAGGTGTGTAGATTCTTTTAAATTTTTGCTTAAGATTGGTTTGAAAATTTATTTTGAAGGAATTCGAAGGGAATAGTAGAGCATTATTATTGGTAAAGGATGCCCCTAGGAAAGAAAATTCAAACACCTAGTAAGCAACTTGAAAGCCCTAACATGACTCATGAAGAAGAGGAAGAAATACTACATGATATATCAAAATTACAAGAAAAAGTGCAACAAATGGCACGTTCACAAAAGCTAGCAGAAGCTAAGATAAATGGCATGGAATCTAAGATAAAGGGCATGGAAGCTAAGATGGATGATTTAAAGATAGATTTGAAGACAGATTTGAAGAGAGACATGGCATATTTGAAGACAGATTTGAAGACAGACATGGCAGATTTGAAGACAAATTTGACAAATTTTCTACAAGAAATTCTTACTAATGGTGAAAAGGTTGTAAAGAAAACTCATGATGCGAACAAAAGAAATGTTAATCATGATTTCATAGAATCTAATGTGGGATCGAAGACCCACCATATTCCAAAAATCGATATGAGGAAGTTTGATGGCAAGGATCTCGCAACATGG
>APFE030779369.1:0-26359 GCA_000404065.3 Pinus taeda | reverse complement strand
TGAATAAAGAAGGAACCTGAGCACAAGGAGAAGGATAAGTTCTATTGATGGGTCATAATCTTTAAGCTTGAATGATAATATCTTTTGTTCTGGGTTCAGATTTGAAATTTTTGATGATTGATTGATGTCCATGGATCCAGTCTGAAAATTTATGAAACGTGGTCCCTGGAAGAAAGAGAAGGTTGTAGCCTTTTGTAGGCCAGCACCTACGTACTAGTATCTTGGCTAGTGCAAAAGCTAAGGGGGTTGTAGCTCCCTTCCAGGAGAGTCTGGAAAACAAGAGAAGGTTGTAGCTCTCTGCAAGTTGCAGCCTGCGTACTGGTAAAGGACTGTACCAGTACAATTGTAAAAAGAAGTTTCTAATTGAAAGAAGATAGAGACATATCGCAGCAGGTGGTTTTCACCCACATTGGGTTTCCACCTTATATCATGGTGTTCATGTGTGTGGCTTATGTGTGATGATCTGTTCTATTTTACTACACCTGTTTACTTTTAATATGGTTGATAATGTTCTAGTGCACTCATTAAGGATCAACTAACTGAATCATAAGAAGTTGTGGAAGTAGCATATATGAATCTGAATATGGAAATGAAAAAGTTTTGATAATACTGATTCACCCCCCCTCTTAGTATTATTTCCAACACCAAATTAGGCATGGGATAGCTCGTTGGAAATACCTTTGAGTATGATTTCCAACCCAATTGGAATTTTTTAATTTGGAGTTCATTTGCCCTGTCAAAAATCAAATCTCCCAAGACAGGTCAAAATGTGCCAAATGAGGCTGCCTCAAGGCAGAGTGCTGTTGTAGTCAACTTTTGAAGGTATTCCTCAACTCCAAATTGAGCTCATGATAGCTCATTGGAAAGATATGTGTGTATAGTTATCATGTGCCTCATGAAGGAAGTCATTTGGCCAACCAAGCTAGACGAAAACTTGATTTTCCCAAGGTCACTTCAGAGGTGCATCAGTTCTCCCGAGGCAACTGTATTTTTCACATTTTTATAAAACCATGACACCTGTGTAAAAAGTGAAGGAGTTTTCTCTTCCTTGGCCTATTATGGACAAAAATCTCTCTCGGTTTTCCCAAATTCGTCTTTTATTGCTCATAAACATCATTTGAGTAAAACCTACCCCGATGTGTGGAACAGGGGATTTATTGAAATGAAGCGAAATGAAGGGGATAGGGAGCTTCTAAATTTTTGAGGAAATTTTGAGAAGTAGGGAGGGATGTTACGAAATAGGGGAATGTATAATTTCAAATATTGAGTGAGGGGAAGGGGTCCAAAAGGGCAAAACACAGGCCTAGTCTAGAAATTGTCAAGTTGTAGCAAGAAACTAGGGTTTGTACGAAAATGAGGAATTTGGGGGATATTAGTGATGGGAAGTGATTAATAAGGTAAATTAAGGATAGGGGAAGGTGTATGAACAATAGGATACAAGTTTTGCTGATGATTTGACCATCCAAGAGAAATTGCCTTCAAAACCCTAGGAGAGGGAAACAAACTTTACCTAGGCACAACTGAAGCATGAACAAGGTGTAAAATGACCCAGTGGAACTTGACATGATGATGAAAACCCCTAAATAATGGTACACAGTTGAATGGTGACATAGACTGACATTTGGAAAACTTTGAAAGGAGTAAAAGAAAACCCTAGACCTAATGCCTAGTGACCAAATTTTGCTTGAAGACTCACTGAAATGACAAAATTTGACCTTGACACCTTAAAATCACTTTGTAAGAACATGTTTGGTCACTGGAGGAAGGATGCAAAGATTGACACTAACACCTTGTAATAAACATATTACAGCTGAACAAACTGCAAAACTATTCTTTGAACATGTATGGGTTCATTTTGGATTACCCACTTCTAATGTATCTGATCGAGACACCTGATTTGTGGGGAATTTTTGGTCAAGTCTGTGGGAGCTGATCGACACCCGACTGAAGAAAAGCACAAATTTTCATCCACAAACGGATGGCCAGACAGAAGTAGTTAACAGGACAGTGATCCAGTTACTCAGAGGATATTGCAAAAAACATCCTAAGCTTTGGGATGAACACTTATGTTATGTGCAACATGCTTACAATAGAGAAAATACTCTTCTACACAGAGATCTCCTTTTGAGACATGTTTTGGTTTCATACCAAGGTCTACTTTGGATTTTGTCTTTGGTCGAGATACCACCATTGATGGACACAGTGATGTGGACAAGGCAACTAGGTTCATTGAACAGATCTAGGAGATCCACCAGGGAGTACATGAACAACTGGAAAAGAGCCAAGCCAAATACAAGGCAAGGCATGACAAGCATCAGATGGAGAATAGTTTCAATTTGGAGATCAGGTCTTGTTATATATCAGCAAGGATGCAAGGTGAAGGTAAAAAGCTAAAGCTTATAAGGTATGGACCTTTTAGGATACTTGAGAAGATTGGTGAAAATGATTTTCGCCTTGATCTACCAGCTTACATGCACATCTACTCAGTCGTAATGTAGATTGCTTGAGATTGTTTGAACCCTCAATGATTGAGGATCCCAAAGAGAAAAGTCAATTTCCTTCTATTGATGACCTATTACCTGAATATTTGAATGAATTGCAGGAAGACATAGTCTTGGATAGGAAGGTGAGGACAACACGCAGGGGAGATGTTGAGTGCCTTAGAATTGGACTCAAAGGTTCAAAGTCGAGTAGCGCAAAGTCGATTGAGATTGGACAAGTAAGACAGTACTACCCTCACTTGGTCGATGCTTGAAAGAAAACCAACTTTTGGTGGTCCAAAATCTTTTCAGTGGGAAGGCCATGATCCAAATTAGATCCATAAAGAATAATTAACAGAGCCATGGCTGTACCAGGTCAAGACAGACTTCAAATAATTTAAAATAGCAATGAAAAACACCTCTAAACCAGTGGAAATGGCAGCCAACGTGGAACGACGAGGACCTCGGTCAAAGTGTGCTGACCGAGGCCCATGGAGATTGTGCAGGAGGCGAATTTAGCCCCTTGGAGGCCCGGATTGGGAAATAGAGGAGGTTTTTGATGCATCGCTGGGCAAAAACCCTCAAAATGGGGAAGCCCTGAGCACTCGGTCGCGTCAAAGCCAGAAAACTGTGGGAAGAAAGGCTAAGCATTAAAAGGCGGGACCTGCTCCGAAAACCAGCGGTATTGATCGGGGGCACCCTCAAACGGTAAGCGAAATTGGAAAAAATAGAGCGATCCCACTCAGCAGTCGATGCATGGCAAGCAGAGGAGGGAGAAAACCGCTGCTGATCGTGCGCTAACGGTCCAAGTCAACTGCGTGAAATGTGCATATGGCATCAGATCTGGGGGCTCCAGATCTAACGGTTGAAATTGTGCCTGATGGGAAAGCAGAATCTACGGGGGATTAAGCCGCAATTTGTAAAGATTTGACGTCCGATTTGACTGCCAAGGTGGCATAAGACTCATTCCATGACGTAATGGAAAAACTGAACCGACGAAGCAAATTGGCGTAGCTGTAGGAGGACACGTGGCCACTCCCTTTGAGCTTGATGATGATGCCAAACAAGGAACTACAAGGGAAGCTATAGCAGGTGATCCGACAGGAAGTGGAAGAGGAATCGAACAACCATGGGTATGAATGGCCTTAAACCCATGCACAGGAAAAGAAGAAAGACACCAGTACCCCGAGAGGAGGATGGAATACAGAAAGGAAGAACAAAGAGAAGAAAGACAGTGAAGCAACAACAGAATGGAAGACAGAGGGCCGAGCTGAATGAAGGCAACGTCGAGCACCAGAGAGCTTGGGGGATTCAATCCATCCCAGAGAGTATTTGTTTGGACGGAGCACCACATTGGGCTCTCTCCATTATAGACTAGAAGGTCACAGAGTTGGGAAGGAAAAGAGTTTGTGTACTCCAGTGGTTTGGGAAATCCAAAAACCACCCTTCCAAGCCAATCTGTTTCAGGAGACTCACATTGAGCTCCTTCATTGTAATTCTTTGCTTCAAGACACAATAAAAAGAAGGTCACCACTGAAAGTTGGACCAGAGATGTAACCTTGGAGGATAGGTTGAACTCCTTATTAATTTCTTGTGTTCTTGTCTTTGCTTACTGTATTTCTCTGCTGTTTTCCCTTTCTAGTGTCTCTGTATTTGCAATCTGATCGATCCGTTGCTTAAATAACATAGACACACACGCCAACATATGAGTCTGTAATACCTTCAATTAATAAATTCTTAATTAAGATCACTCATAGGGTGATTATCAAATCAGGGACTTGAGTGATATCTAGCTGAATGTAATGGACTAGTATGTTGGACTCATATTGGATTAATGAAACTCTTTGGCGATTCTAATCAGAGCAATGTGCAGTATATTTTCCCCCTCTATAAATCTCATTTCAGATATGTTTTTATTTCTCCAAAATTTAATGAAACTGTTAGTCACATCCTCTCATGGTTATACATATGCTGCTATAGTGTACAATACCTATGTATATTACAAATTTACTTGTGTTAGTCTATAACTTATAGTACTTGTGTACAAGATAGATTTACTTGTGTTATTTGATTAACCTACATTCCTGTATGAGCACAGATTTACTCACGTTGTTTGGTGATAGAGGTACCCATGAGGTATACGACATGAAACCTTAATTTGCACTCCACTCTTTCCTCTCTTTCATCTCCTCAGTCTTCCATACTTCTACTAGAATATTGTTGCTTAGGATTTTGTCTTGTTTACAACCCTATGCATCAGATTCCCCTCCTCTCTTTCCTCCTCTTCATTTTACTACAACGCCAATATTGAGGTTGCCTGTTGTTGTGTGTCAGCCACAAAACAAGACATTTCTCTTTGAGGTTGCCCCGATTTACCCCCTACACATTTGGATCCATGTATTGGCGCGAGTTTACCTTACTAAAGGGTTTTGGAACCAAGCCCCTTTTATTATCTTTTTAAACATTGCGAAAATTGGAGTGTAACCGAGAGGCCCCATTGATAATCTTCCATGCACTCCTCTATTCAAGATGTCCTAGGCACTGGTCTACAATCAAACCAGAGCCTATCTCTAGGAATCTTTCTATATCTCTTGAGGAACTTGTGCCACAGGTGCTATAAAAACCGACAACAGGTTCTTTCGGAAGTAGTTTCCTATTTGTGAGTAGGTTGGGTGACTTCTTCAGAATGACCAAGGGTGTTTGAATATAGATATTCTACATCAGATACATGAGGACTTGAAAGAGTACTTGGATTTGAGGATGTTGTAGATCTATGTGAATGACATTTGATTTTGTGGGAGGCTTTATGTGCCATTCGCCATCAGATTTTGCCTCCTTCTAGTGCCAATTTTTGACATGCGGGAAAATTCTAGCCTGCAATGAAGAGTTACCACTCCATCAAAGCGTCAATTACACCCTTTTTAGTTTGATGTGGTGGCACTTGTTGAAATAAGTTTTTATTGATGTCAAAGGTTGTCTAAATGAAAGAGAAATTTACATTTTCAAATAGTATATTTTGAAATATTATTTCTTTACCTTTGATGCCCCATTTGGATACCCTATCTTTGAATTCAATTTTACTCCATTTACCTAGCTAAAATTGAACCATAACATATATGGTTGGAAATGTTATTTTGAGGCCTTTCTAATGGTTTATGTAACTGCCTCTAAATCATCACGGTTGAGGATGAATGATTTTCAAACATTCACTATACATTTGGCCAGTTGCACAAGCTATTCCAACCAGTGGATAAGTTGAACCAGTTAGTGGACAAGTCAGTGCAATCTAGACTTTGAATTCACTATAAATAGGCATGAGAAGGAGCATTTCAAATCACTCCCTCAAGAAAGTTTGGATATATTTAAACAAGAAAAGGAAAGGAGTTTTGAGGTTCATACCTCATGAATTAGAAGTGAAAAGAAGTTGATTTAGAGAGACCTTTTAGGGAAGGATTTTTGGCACATTTTTGAAGGGTTTTTGTCTTATTTTGGAAATGTTTTTTGGCTTATTTTAGAACGTTTTTGGAAAAATATTTGAAGGTTTTTGGTATTGATTAGAAGGTTTATAAAAGAATTATTATTGAGGGTCAGATTTTCTCCCTTTTGAAGGATGAATTTCATATATATGTTAAGAGTAAGATTCTAGTGTGGAAGATTGAGTTTCAGACCTGTCCTAGGAACAATGAACTATCCCTATTGAGGTTAAATTTAGGGACCAAAGTTATGGTACAGATAAGGTCAAATTCATGCCTATTTTTAAGGCTAAATCTTGGAATGTTTCAAGTTGAGTTTCAATTCTGTTTTGAAAATCTAAGACTATACTTTATTGAGGAGGTCGAACCATGTGGAGGAGTCAAAGTTCTAGAGGCCAATTCCTGCTAATAAGGAGGCCAAGTTCAAGGATCATTTTTTTAGGGAAGTTATGTTGCTAATAAGCTTGTGTTTAGGGATTCTAATTCCCGTGTGAAGGACGGAGGAGCAAATTCCAGAAGAACAAATTTGTTTTAATAATATTGATTCTTGTACAAGTTTTAGTGACGATAAATCAGGGAGTTGGTGCTTCCTTTCAATTTGTGTTGATAAACTTGAGAGTTGGTGCTTCCTTTCAGTTGGTGTTAATAAATTTGAATGTACTATTTATATATATTAAGCAAATCATTCCATGGTTTTCATGTAAAAATTTATAAGTTTTGTATATTTATGTGCTTTGTTTTATACCTGTTGATGCATTTAAAAATGTTTGGAGTTAAAAATTGTTAATATTGATTCACCTCCCTCTTAGTAATGCTAAATATTCCAACAATTAGTATCAAATATTCCTTTAGAAACACTTTGACCACTGGAAGGTATATCTCAATTAAACTCATGGACAAGCAAGAAGAATACACCAAACATGGTATGCCATTGTTTGATGGATAAAATTATGTCTTTTGGAGCATAAGGATGAGATTATTCTTTCAAGAACAAGGAGTTGATGTTTGAAAAACTATTCTAAATGAATACAAGGTATTAACCTCTGCTCCAATGTATCTGGTTGCAAGAAGATTGTATGAAATTAAATCAGAGGCTATGTATGCCATTCTAGGAGGGTTTATAGGATCATAATTTGTCAGGGTTATGCATTGTGATTCAGCAAAGGAAATTTCGGACAAGCTCAATAATGTGTATCAAGGAGATGAAAAGGTAAAAGGGTCCAAGCTTCAAACTTATAGAGGATACTTTGAACACCTAAATATTAAGGAAGATGAAGAAACTCTAGCTTACTTTCTCTAGGTTGATGAGGTCATGAATACTATGAGAGAAATGGGAGATAAGATCGTAGATAAAATAATTGTTCAAAAGGTACTAAGATATCTCCTAATGAGATTTGATTCCAAAATCTCAACTTTAGAAGAAAGACAAGATCTAGCTACGTTGAGTATGGATGAGATATATGAAATGAGGACAGAATAGGAAACTCATCCAAAAGGGAAGTAGCTTTTAAAGTCTCCAATAATACAAGGAAGAACAAGCAAAAGTAAAAAACAAGCTGTAGTTGTAGTGATGATTCAGACAATGAAGAAGAACCCAATTTTGTGAGAAAGTTGAAAAAGGAACTCGAAAATATAAAGGTAAACTTTCTTTAAAGTGTTTTGAATGTGGTAAAATTGGTGATTATGCTTCTAAATGTCCTTTTGCAAAGGGTTCAGATAGTGATGAAGAATAAAGTTATAAGAAAGAAAATAAATATAAAAAAAGAAAAAAAGGAAAGAAAAGGGAAAATTCTTCAAGAAGAAAAGTTTGTATTCAAGAGAAGATAGTATCTCATCCAATAAAGATGATGATAGTGATGATGATTATGGTAGAGTAATTTTCATGGAATTATATTCTCATAATAAGACTCTTGAAAATTATGATGGAAATCATGAAGAATAAGAAGGAGAAGTGGATATTGACGCAAAATTGATTAGTGCCTTAAGTGATCTTAGAAGAACAAGAAAGGAAAATCTCATACTCAAGGAAGAGGTAAATAAACTAAAAGAATGTTTAAAAATTCCTAATAGGAACACTGAAGAGACCACTCAAACTATCATAAATCTAAAAGTACAACTACAAGAAGAGTGATTGAAGAAACACTCAATATATAGCTAGAAGAGAAGGAGAGAATAACCAAGAATCTAGAATTTGAGATAGTTTCTTTCATGAAGGAACTATGGAGGAAGGATATCCATTAGAACTTTGAAAATATTACCAAAATACTAGATGAAATCATCAAAAACCATAAACTATTCAATGGAAGGTATGGTATAGGTTATAAAGAAAATAATATTGATAAACGTTCAATCTCTATGATGACATGAAATGAAGCAAAGAAAGGAAGTTACGTTGATGTGCTTAAAGGTCCTATCAAGAAGGAAGAATCTAAGCAGTTAAAGGAGGTCTTATAACAACCAACAATGAAGAACATTCAAGAAGAAGTTAATGGCGTCAGAAGGACAACACCATCAAGAAGACCACCTACACTCATGTACCAAAATATTTTTCTTGGAGTGTGTTATTCTTGTAATAATTTTGGGCATAAGGTTATATACAATAGAACTTATACAATAGGTAGAAATATAAGAAATAACTATGAAAATCTCAAGAACTGTTATGAAGGTAGTTATGGTAGAAAATCTCATGAAAATTTCAACACAAATTATAATTGTTTTGGTTCTCTTAGATATAAAACTGAATGTTGCAAATGTAAAAATTTTGGACACAGTGAGAAATTGTAGAAGCAATTTGATAGTTCCTTCAAAGGAAACAAGGCAGGTTCCTATCCATCATATGGGGAAACAACTAAGAACTTGGAAAAAGAATCATGAAGATTTGAAGGTTGATGAATGTGGGCTTGCCTTACAAGCCCAAAGCAGAATAAGTCAATGGTATATTGATGGTGGATGCTCAAAGCATATGACTGGAGACAAAGACAAATTTTTTTAAATAGAACAAAAGAAAAATAAGGATCTATCACTTTTGGGAATGATAACTTTGCCAAAATTATAGAGAAAGGCACAATTATCCTTGGAAGCAAAGTGCGATGGAAGAAAATGCTTCACGTGTTGAAGATCTGAAGTGTAATTTGCTAGGTGTTAGCCAAATGTGTGATCAAGGATACACACTTCTATTCGATTCAAAGGAATGTGAAATAAGGAAAGAAGGATCACGGAAACTGGTTGCAACAACAATAACAAATCCAAAAAAAATATACATCATGAATGAGATTGGAAAGGAAAGATGTTTCCTGGGAAAGGAAGATGAAAGTTAGGTTTGGCATAAGCGACTAGGGAATATACACTTTGACAATGTTTTCAAGATTAGCAAGAAGGGATCTGTAAGGGATATTCCTAAAATTACAAAGCCTTCAAATACTATATGCAAGTATTGTCAACATGGAAAGAAAACATGAGTTGGGTTCAAAACTAAGGAAAATTCCACAACAAAATCATTGGAAGTTGTACATACTTATTTATGTGGGCCAACAAGAACAAAAGGACTAGATGGTGAACAATATTTCATGTTGCTTGTTGATGACTACATAAGGATGAACTGGGTTTTTTTCTTAAAAAGAAATTAAAATATTTTGAAATTTTCAGAATATTCAAGGAACTTGTTGAAAATGAAACCAATTTTTTTAATCAAATTCTTGAGATCATATAATGGAGGAGAACTTACTTCAATGAATTCAATTACAATCTCGAAGAACATGGAATAAGAAGACATTTCTCAATAGTTAGAACTCCTCAACAAAATGGAGTGGTTGAAATCAAGAAAAAAACTGTGGAAGAGATGGCTAGAACTTTGTTGTACGAATCCAAGCTAAGTAATATCTTTTGGGTACAAGTTACATACAATATTCACATTTTGAACAGAAGCTTACTTAGAAGTAACAATGTTTAAACTCCCTATGAATTATAGAAGGGAAGGCTAGCTAGCGTTAAGTGTTTCATAATATTTGAAAGAAAATACATAAAAACGGATGAGCAGATGCAAGGAAAGTTTGACTCCCAGACAGATGAAGGCATACGTGTTGGTTACTCATGTAAAATTAAATCATACAAGTGCTACATTATTAGACTCAACAAGATAGTAGAAAGTGTTGGGAGTATGTTATATTCTTTCCACAACTAGCCCCACGTTGTTTGTTGCGTCAGGTGCAACAAGGGGTTTTGAGGGGGCCAGTAGCCCCCCTCTACGGGGTCTGGGGCAGTGCCCCAAGGAAATTATTTTTGGACCCTATATTAGATGGACAAACCTACCTATGGTTTTTTGTGTGGTTTTCGCACATGGTTTTGGGCATGATGGTTTTCTGCCCATGGTATTTTGTAGATCTGGTCAAGGGAACTATGATTATGCTCTAATCTAGGGTTAATGGATTGGGGTTTATGGATGCTTTGTAATGTATATATATGTATTGTAAAATTCAAAGGAATATAATGAAAAATCGATATGGTAGTCCCGGTTTTGGGATCGAGGGGAAAATATTTCTGTATATATGTTTTATGTTTTATGATCTCACCATTTTTTATTTTTTGTTTTTAGAATTCGTATGCATGTAATTTATGTACGGGGTTAAAACCTATAGAAAGCACTAATGTAAAGTTTGATGAAACAAACTTGTTGAAGACCAAGAAGGAAAGAAAAAATTCACACACCTTTGAAGAATAGGAAGAGGAAGAACCAAATAAAATTGAAGAAAATGAAGAAAAGGAAGACCAAGAAGATAATTAGTCAAGGGAAGAATAAGAAGAAGAAAACAATTAGAAAGATTTTCAAACACCTTCCAATAAACCTAAAATTTGGTACCATAAGAATCATCCACTAGAATAAATCATTGGGAAGAAAAGTGCAAGGGAATCTATCACAATTGTCCACAATTGGACCAACTAACTTTGAGGAAGCTAGAAATGATGAACTTTGGATCAAGGCCACGGAGGAAGAACTAAATCAAAATAAGAATAATGAGACATGGGAACTTGTTCCAAGGCCCAAGAAAAAAACGTGATTGGTACAAAATTGGTCTTCAAGAACAAACTAAATGATGATGGAAAGGTGACCAGAAACAAAGCAAGGCTAGTGTGCAAAGGGTATTCCCAAGTTGAACGGATAGACTTTGAAGAAACTTTTACTCTGGTAGCCAGAATGGAAGTAATAATAATACTCTTGGCATATGAATTCTCCAAAAGGATCAAATCATTTCAGATGGATGTAAAATCAAAATTTCTTAACAGGGAGCTAGAAGAAGAAGTCTACATAAAACAACTAAAAGGATTCCTATTATCAAAAGATGGAGACTATGCTTGTAGATTGAAAAAAGCCTTGTATGGACTTAAGTAAATCCCTAGAGCTTAGTACTAAATATTGGATACATATTTGCAACAAGGAACTAGAAGGGAAATGCAGATAATAATCTCTACATAAAGGAAGATCAAGGAAATATGGTCATCATTGAAGTATACGTTGATGGCATCGTCTTTGAAAGTGATGACAATAGAATAAGTCGGAACCTTACAAAATATATGCAAAATGAATTTGAAATGTAACTGATTGGGGAGTTGGCTTTATTTTTGGGACTCCAAATATCTTAGCTAGATGGAGGTATTTTGAAATCTCAAACCATGTACATCAAAGAAATGTTCAAGAAGTTCAAAATGGAAGACTGCAAACTTGTGAGCAATCCTATCGTCACCCAATGCAAGTGAAGCAAAGAAGATGAACCCAAGGAAGTGGGTAAAAGGATCTATAGAACAATGATTGGTAGCCTACTCTATGTGACTGCTTCAAGGCCAAATGTAATGCAAGCATTTGGATAAGTTGCAATATTTCAAGCAACACCAAAGGAAACTCATGTTCTAATAGTAAAAAATATATACAAATATCTCAAAGGAACAACAAACTTTGTATTGTGGTATCCAAAAGGAAAGGAATTGACACTAGTGTCTTACATAGATGCAGATCGGGCATGAAATAAAGATGACAGAAGTACAAGTGGAGAAACCTTCTACTTGCGAAACTATTTAATATCTTGATTGAGAAAGAAGCAATCTTTTGTATCCTTGTCTACAAAAGAAGAAAAATATATTGCAGCAACAACATGTTGTACTCAGGTCCTCTGGTTGAAGAAAACATTGGAAGACATACAAGTAAAATATGATGAGCCTATTATGATAGTTTGTGACAACACCAGTGTAATTCCAGTGATGCATTCCAAGACCAAGCATATTCCTATCAAGTTTCACTCTCTAAGGGAGAAAGTCATAGAAAACAATATCAAGCTATAGTATGTTGGGACAAAGGAACATATTGTAGACATCTTCGCCAAACCACTACCCAAGGAGACATTTGAGTATATCAGACATAAACTGGGAGTAATTTCTTCTCCAAATTGATTCACATAATATTCAGGAAAGAACGACAAGCAGAGAGATAGATTCAAGGGGGATTAACCTTTGCCATTGATATCAAAGGGGGAGAGAAAGATCAAGAAGCATGAAGACAAGGGAAGCATGATAACAAGGGGAGTATGATGGTTGCTATTAATGAAAAAAGGGGATATTGTTGGAATAAGTTGTCATTGATGTTAAATGTTGTTGAAATGAGACAGAAAGTTACATATTAAAACAAAAAGATTTGAAATATTCTTTTTGGATTTTTTATACTCCATTTCGTTACAAAAATTTGAATGAATTTTTAATATATTTACATAGATAAGATGAAAGCATATCATATATGGTTTGGAATATTATTTTGAGACATTTCCGTTGGTATATTGCACTCCCTCTAACTCATTATGGTTGAGGAGAAATGATTTTTCCAGTATTCACTATACATTATGCCAGGTGCATAGTCCAGTCCAGCTAGTTGAAAATTTAACCCAGTTTAGATCCTGAATGCACTATAAATAGGCATGAGAAGGAGAATCTAAATTTACTCACTCAAGCAACTTCACATCTATTTGAACCCTAGTCAATAAAAGGAGGAGTTATGAGGTTCATACCTCATGAACCAGAAGTGAAGAGGAGTTGATTTGGAGAGACTTTCTGGGGCATGACTTTTGGCACATTTTTGAAGGGCTTGTGGCTTATTTTGAAATCATTTTTGGAATGATTTTTTCAGACATGTTCTTGAGGGCCAAATTTTGTCCCCTTTGAAGGTAAAATTTCATATCCGTGTAGAGGGTTGAATTCTAGTGTGGAAGGTTGAGTTTCAAGCCTATCCTAAGAGTAGTGACCTATCCCTGTTCAGGTGGAATTTGGGACCCGAAGTTCTATTACAAATATGGTTTAAATTGAGCTTGTTTTGAGGGCCAAATCATGGTGTGTTTGAAAGTGATTTTTAGGTATGTTTTGCAGATATAACATTATCCTCTCTTGAGAAGGTTGAACTCTATAGAGGAGGCATAGTTCTAGAGGTCGAGTTTTGTTGATAAGGAGTTCGAGTTCAAGGATCATTTGTTGAAGGAAGTTTTGTTTCTAAGAAGGTTGTGTTTAGTAAGTTGAGTGCATGTGTGAAGGAAAGAGGAGAAACTTCCAGAAGGGAAGGTTTTCTTTGACTAATATTGACTCTTGTACAAGCTTTGGTATTGATCATTTAGGGAGTTGGTGCTTCCTTTTATTCAGTGTTGTTAAATTGGGGAGTTGATGCTTCCTTTCAGTTGGTGTTGATAAATTGGGAAGTTGGTGATCTCTTTCAATTGGTGTTGACAAACTAGGGATTTTGTGCTTCCTTTCAGTTGGTGCTGATAAATTTGAATGTACTCTTTATTTATATGAGGAAACAAAATGTGGTTTTTACATAAAAAATATCTGAGTTTTGCATATTTATGTGCTTTTCTTTATACCAATGGATGCATTTACATGTTTTTGAATTTAAAAATTGATAACACTAATTCACTCCCTCCTCTCAGTATTGTCGAATATTCCGATAACACTCTCTGGTAATGGCCCAATTCTTGCAACCAAAACTAACCTACAGTAAATATATCACTTATTACCACTACTACTATTGTTAATACTCTAACCTATTTATCCTAAATACCTATTACTAAATCTATCTAATTTTAACTTCTCTTGGGTTGGTGTTTTGTAATACTTGTTGTTACCAATAGGAAGGCAGGAAAGAACTATCCAAGTGCATGTTTCTTAAGAAACTACAAATATTTAAACAATAGTATTCCATGACTAATATGTGGGCTCAACTAGGCCACATAATGAAATAGACGCTAATGATAAAGCATAAAAGGAATATGGGTTTTGTTATTTTATGTTTTATTAATTGTAAATTGTAAATTATATTCTAAAAAAAACAAAAAGTCTATCTATATCACTAGTGATAATATAATTCAATTTTAAGAATGAACATTAGATAGAAAGATAATCAGTTTAAGTAATAAAAATAATAGTATAAAGTGTTGGGAGTATGTTATATGCTTTCCACGACTAGCCCCACGTTGTTTGTTGGGTTGGGTGCAACAGGGGGTTTTGAGGGGGGCAGTAGCCCCCCTCTACGGGGTTTGGGGCAGTGCCCCAAGGAAATTATTTTTGGACCCTATATTAGATGGACGAACCTACCTATGGTGTTTTGTGTGGTTTTCGCACATGGTTTTGGGCATGATGGTTTTTTGCCCATGGTATTTTGTAGATCCGGTCAAGGGAACTATGATTATGCTCTAATCTAGGGTTAATGGATTGGGGTTTATGGATGCTTTGTAATGTATATATATGTATTGTAAAATTAAAAGGAATATAATGAAAAATCAATATGGTAGTCCCGGTTTTGGGATCGAGGGGCAAATATTTATGTATATATGTTTTATGTTTTATAATCTCACCACTTTTTATTTTTTGTTTTTAGAAGTCGTATGCATGTAATTTATGTACGGGGTTAAAACCTACAGAAAGCACTAATGTAAAGTTTGATGAAACAAACTTGTTGAAGACCAAGAAGGAAAGAAAAAATTCACACATCTTTGAAGAATAGGAAGAGGAAGAACCAAATAAAATTGAAGAAAAAGAAGAAGAGGAAGACCAAGAAGATAAGTAGTCAGGGGCAGAATAAGAAGAAGCAAACAATTAGAAAGATTTTCAAACACCTTCCAATAAACCTAAAATTTGGTACCATAAGAATCATCCACTAGAATAAATCATTGGGAAGAAAAGTGCAAGGGAATCTATCACTATTGTCCACAATTGGACCAACTAACTTTGAGGAAGCTAGAAATGATGAACATTGGATCAAGGCCATGGAAGAAGAACTAAATCAAAATAAGAAGAATGAGACATGGGAACTTGTTCCAAGGCCCAAGAAAAAAATGTGATTCATACAAAATTGGTCTTCAAGAAAAAACTAAATGAAGATGGAAAGGTGACCATAAACAAAGCAAGGCTAGTGTGCAAAGGGTATTCCCAAGTTGAAGGGATAGACTTTGAAGAAACTTTTACTCTGGTAGCCAGAATGGAAGTAATAATAATACTCTTGGCATATGAATTCTCCAAAAGAATCAAAGCATTTCAGATGGATGTAAAATCAAAATTTCTTAATAGGGAGCTAGAAGAAGAAGTCTACATAAAACAACTAAAAGGATTCCTATTATCAAAAGATGGAGACTATGCTTGTAGATTGAAAAAAGCCTTGTATGGACTTAAGCAATTCCCTAGAGCTTAGTACTAAATATTGGATACATATTTGCAACAAGGAACTAGAAGGGAAATGCAGATAATAATATCTACATAAAGGAAGATCAAGGAAATATGGTCATCATTGAAGTATACATTGATGGCATCGTCTTTGAAAGTGATGACGATAAAATAAGTCGGAACCTTGCAAACTATATGCAAAATGAATTTGAAATGTCTTTGATTGGGGAGTTGGCTTTATTTTTGGGACTCCAAATATCTTAGCTAGATGGAGGTATTTTAAAATCTCAAACCAAGTACATCAAAGAAATGTTCAAGAAGTTCAAAACGGAAGACTGCAAACTTGTGAGCAATCCTATCGTCACCCAATGCAAGTGAAGCAAAGAAGATGAACCCAAGGAAGTGGGTAAAAGGATCTATAGAACAATGATTGGTAGCCTACTCTATGTGACAGCTTCAAGGCCAAATGTAATGCAAGCATTTGGATAAGTTGCAATATTTCAAGCAACACCAAAGGAAGCTCATGTTCTAGCAGTGAAAAATATATACAAATATCTCAAAGGAACAACAAACTTTGTATTGTGGTATCCAAAAGGAAAGGAATTGACACTAGTGTCTTACATAGATGTAGATCGGGCATGAAATATAGATGACAGAAGTACAAGTGGAGAAACCTTCTACTTGCGAAACTATTTAATATCTTGATTGAGAAAGAAGCAATCTTTCGTATCCTTGTCTACAAAAGAAGAAAAATATATTGCAGCAACAACATGTTGTACTCAGGTCCTCTGGTTGAAGAAAACATTGGAAGACATACAAGTAAAATATGATGAGCCTATTATGATAGTTTGTGACAACACCAGTGTAATTCCAGTGATGCATTCCAAGACCAAGCATATTCCTATCAAGTTTCACTTTCTAAGGGAGAAATTCATAGAAAACAATATCAAGCTATAGTATGTTGGGACAAAGGAACATATTGTAGACATCTTCGCCAAACCACTGCCCAGGGAGACATTTGAGTATATCAGACATAAACTGGGAGTAATTTCTTCTCCAAATTGATTCACATAATATTCAGGAAAGAACGACAAGCGGAGAGATAGATTCAAGGGGGATTAACCTTTGCCATTGATATCAAAGGGGGAGAGAAAGATCAAGAAGCATGAAGACAAGGGAAGCATGATAACAAGGGGAGTATGATGGTTGCTATTAATGAAAAAAGGGGATATTGTTGGAATAAGTTGTCATTGATGTTAAATGTTGTTGAAATGAGACAGAAAGTTACATATTAAAACAAAAAGATTTGAAATATTCTTTTTGGATTTTTTATACTCCATTTCGTTACAAAAATTTGAATGAATTTTTAATATATTTACATAGATAAGATGAAAGCATATCATATATGGTTTGGAATATTATTTTGAGACATTTCCGTTGGTATATTGCACTCCCTCTAACTCATTATGGTTGAGGAGAAATGATTTTTCCAGTATTCACTATACATTATGCCAGGTGCATAGTCCAGTCCAGCTAGTTGAAAATTTAACCCAGTTTAGATCCTGAATGCACTATAAATAGGCATGAGAAGGAGAATCTAAATTTACTCACTCAAGCAACTTCACATCTATTTGAACCCTAGTCAATAAAAGGAGGAGTTATGAGGTTCATACCTCATGAACCAGAAGTGAAGAGGAGTTGATTTGGAGAGACTTTCTGGGGCATGACTTTTGGCACATTTTTGAAGGGCTTGTGGCTTATTTTGAAATCATTTTTGGAATGATTTTTTCAGACATGTTCTTGAGGGCCAAATTTTGTCCCCTTTGAAGGTAAAATTTCATATCCGTGTAGAGGGTTGAATTCTAGTGTGGAAGGTTGAGTTTCAAGCCTATCCTAAGAGTAGTGACCTATCCCTGTTCAGGTGGAATTTGGGACCCGAAGTTCTATTACAAATATGGTTTAAATTGAGCTTGTTTTGAGGGCCAAATCATGGTGTGTTTGAAAGTGATTTTTAGGTATGTTTTGCAGATATAACATTATCCTCTCTTGAGAAGGTTGAACTCTATAGAGGAGGCATAGTTCTAGAGGTCGAGTTTTGTTGATAAGGAGTTCGAGTTCAAGGATCATTTGTTGAAGGAAGTTTTGTTTCTAAGAAGGTTGTGTTTAGTAAGTTGAGTGCATGTGTGAAGGAAAGAGGAGAAACTTCCAGAAGGGAAGGTTTTCTTTGACTAATATTGACTCTTGTACAAGCTTTGGTATTGATCATTTAGGGAGTTGGTGCTTCCTTTTATTCAGTGTTGTTAAATTGGGGAGTTGATGCTTCCTTTCAGTTGGTGTTGATAAATTGGGAAGTTGGTGATCTCTTTCAATTGGTGTTGACAAACTAGGGATTTTGTGCTTCCTTTCAGTTGGTGCTGATAAATTTGAATGTACTCTTTATTTATATGAGGAAACAAAATGTGGTTTTTACATAAAAAATATCTGAGTTTTGCATATTTATGTGCTTTTCTTTATACCAATGGATGCATTTACATGTTTTTGAATTTAAAAATTGATAACACTAATTCACTCCCTCCTCTCAGTATTGTCGAATATTCCGATAACACTCTCTGGTAATGGCCCAATTCTTGCAACGAAAACAAACCTACAGTAAATATATCACTTATTACAACTACTACTATTGCTAATACTCTAACCTATCTATCCTAAATACCCATTACTAAATCTATCTAATTTTAACTTCTCTTGGGTTGGTGTTTTGTAATACTTGTTGTTACCAATATGAAGGCAGGAAAGAACTACCCAAATGCATGTTTCTTAAGAAACTACAAATATTTAAACAATAGTATTCCATGACTAATATGTGGGCTCAACTAGGCCACATAATGAAATGGACGCTAATGATAAAGCATAAAAGGAATATGGGTTTTGTTATTTTATGTTTTATTAATTGTAAATTGTAAATTATATTCTAAAAAAAAACAAAAAGTCTATCTATATCACTAGTGATAATACAATTCAATTTTAAGAATGAACATTAGATAGAAAGATAATCAGTTTAAGTAATAAAAATAATATGAACATAAGCAAATCAATAAGCTCAAATACTTATTTTAAATTATATAATTAAAATGAGTATATTAATACTCACGAAAATGAAACAATTATTTAAATATTGATTTTGTATTCAACTAAAATCATATATGCATATAATAGTATATCACATATTGGATTTGTTAAACAAAAAAGACTTTTTGAAAATATCCTTGGGTCTTCAAAACCCATAAAAATAGCTTATATATAATATCAATTTCCTTTGAATACAAATTCATCCAATTGAACATTTTCTTATTGAAAAGAGTCATATATATAAAAACTAGTTTCCTAACAAACCAATATTGCTTGTTGTTTTAATCAAACTATTTATTAAATATTTACAACAAAAAATCTTTGTGTATAGCAAATCTATAGAACAGGTAAAATCAAGCTCTTAAATTAAAAGTCTCATTTTTAAATCCATTATTGAGGATGTTCTAATTAGCCATTAGTTGAGTTCTCCTTCAACAGAATTAGATTTGCTCCAATTTTCAAGGGATTTGTCTTCATCCTTCTCTTTTTTCTCATTTTACATGCATAGAAAGATTTAGCAAATGTAAGAATTCAAGAAATTAAGAATTTTTTGCAACATACTAATCAACATAACTAAAATCTAGCAAAACTTTGTTGTAAATTGATTCAAATTGCTAAATTGGGTTAAACTTTGCTTGTTAACCTTCTATGGGTGTCTGGGGTCCAAGATTTGGTAGTCGCAATACGATACTTTCTCCAATAATAGGATAGATTCCAAATATCATCTTAATCATCCCTTAAAAATTATTAATTTCCTTAATTAGCATAATTTGATGATTAAGCAATCTTAAAACGAAATCTGGTCATCTGGTGGTGCGAGAGATGTAAAGAATTGTTTCTCTAAGGAGGTACTAGATGGGAAGATTCATGATTAAGTGTTAATTAATTGTGATTAATTAAGCCTTAATTTAGTTATTAATTAAAGGATTAGGACTTAACCGAATATACAGTCATCTAGAGGGTGGAAGGTGTAGAGCTTACTGATCATTGCACAAGACCAGATGGGAAAATATCCTAGGAGCAAAGTGGGTAAATAATTTCAAGCTTGTACACTTTCTTGGATGGGAGGATACACAAAGTGGATTCCAAATATGATACAACAAAATGAAAATTAGCAATGGGTCTAATTCACTTCCAAATTGATGAAGGTAATCCACCTATCTAAACATCCAGAGAAACAAAGGTATATCACTCAGATGGATAGGGAAGATCTTGAAATGGAAGATCAACAAGGGAGGATTATAGAATTTCAAGAAATGTAACAAAAGACCTAAAAAATCAAAGATAATTTGGAATCTCATACAAGGTGTTAAAACAAACTATCAATACTTTGTATAGGAAAATGAGAAAGGTAGAAATAAAAAAAATTAGCAGGGTCCCTATTTATTTTAGAAACAAACAGGGGGTTGTTCTATACATCACAGGACCACCTAACCTTGTTGCATATGCCACCATATGTGCATCACAACCCATAAAGTGCTCCAACTATGTCATTACTACTCCCTATGCATAATCTGCAAGAGCTTTATATAATATAAAAAATCATGATATGTATTGACTATGGGATATGAATATCCCTATTAAAAAGTAATGGAGTGGATTTAAGTGGATTTGAACCCTATTATTCTCTACCAAAAAATGGTGCCTTGCCATTAGGCCATGCACTTAAAGACTCTTATTAAACAGATTGAATTTTTTTGACCAAGAAGTAACTAGAATGTTCTTTGTTGTGTGAAGAAGCCATTGATAGTTGGGAGACTAGTGCTAATATCCTCTTGGAAGAACACCAATGAATTTTTTGCATATTGGAGGTCATTCTTTGATGTAAAGAAGCCATAACGGTGTATTTTGTATCATTTTTGATGGATCAATTCCTCTTTTGAAGCACACTCGGAGATGTTTTCCATGAGAGAGAACTTTGTTATGTTAAGTATTGTATATAATTGTTGTTGTTTTATTGTCAAACTCAATTATTTAAATTGTTGATTTAAACTTATTAAGCCATTTTTTAACAAAATTGTAGGAAATTTGAGAATATTTATATAAGAATTCAAATTAATGTAACAAATCATATTTAGAACTAATTTTGGATCAAGTTGGTTCCAGAGCAAGTTTTAATCAAGGATTTACACAAGAGTTGGTGTTGAATGAGAACTAAGTATAATATCAAGCGTGGAGAAGGATCATTTAAAGGGTACAATCTCGATATATGTAAGAGACATGCATTCCAATGGAAAATAATGGAATGTGAAGGGGAAAAAAGCTTCATCAACTCTGAAAGGATGTCTCGGCAAGATTTTATTGGCATGACATGGTGGAAGATTTATATAGAGAATGAAGAAAGAATGGAAATAGACCAAGTCAAGTAAATAAGAAGGAGGTGGTGGTGACCCTCCTCAAACTCCTCCTTCTCCATATCCTCCTCCATCTCCATCATAGAAAATACAACCAAGGAAAATAGAGTCTAATTTTCCTTTGTTTAGATATAAAATTCATTTTTCCAATGTATAGTGGAAAGGTTGATGCAAAGAAATTGATTAATTGGATTAAGTAATTGAAGTGTATTGTAAGGTTCAAAGAATCATGGATGAACAAGAAAGAGTTCAACTAGCCACTCATTGACTGGGAGGCATAGAATTGATCCGACGGGAAAGTAAGACTCAAGAATATATTTTTAACAAAATGCAGAACTCTATATTCCTGGTATGAATTTATAGATGCAATAAGAAACAGTTTGTTCCTTCATGGTATATACAACAAGAAATAATGGATTGGAAAAATCTAAGGGAAGGCAAAGGATAGACTGTATAAAATTATACTCAAGAGTTTATATAGAGGCATTGTTGAGTGTTTTGCAAGTTGTTAACATTGATGTCAATCTCAAGGGGAACATTTGGTATTTATTATTGTTGAATCTATTAGTAGTATGTTAAGCTTATAATGTCATTGATGTCTTGGTTGCTTACTAAGTATTGCCGATCTAGTTTGTTTGTTGAACATTAGACGTGTAGCCTAGCAGCCTATCTTTAAAGGCGTTTTGTCTATAGGTACCTTGTTTAAAAGAGCATGAAAATTTCTTTGTTAGATATTCCTCCCTACGAATGAAGTGAAACCTAAGTTTGAATTGTTAGAGACCAAGAATGGTTCCATATGATGACAAAAGCGCAATCATCGATCAATGAAGCACATAATCCAACGACATAGAGTGTTGTTGATTTGCAGAGCACATAAGCCAATGGTGGAGAGTGTTAATTTGTAGAGGGCATAATCTAATGGCAGAGAGTTTCTTTGATTTATGGAGTGCATAATCCAACGATGGAGAGTGAATAAAGACCCCCTCCCTAGGTCGATGTTTAGTGGGAGGGGGAGAGGACCATAGCTGGTGGTAACATTAAACCTCTCTTCAGAGACCGATGGCCCATATCTATTGTCCCTGGCTCCTCTAATTAAATTTTTTAGATCTTATTCCTATCTATTTTTTATCCAAAGGCTTGCTTAAACTATGTTGGGAAGTAATTGATGGTAGATATGTTATTTACTTGAGTATAAGTTATTTTGAAGTATTTTATTTTTGGATGGTTTTCCTCATAAACAAACTTAAGAAGAAAAACCACTACACAAATATCTAAAAGTCATGCATGAATATTGGAGCCATATCTATAAATTATGTAAGCCAGTTATCCACATGGCATTATATTCTAGAGAGAGAGATAGATCCAACCTAGATATGGTATGTATATATAAAATTCAGCGTATCTATCAAACCCATAGAGAAATCAAATCTCTTTTCACTTTAAAATAAGTTTGTATCTTAAGAGATTTGATCCTTCTAAACCTTTGATAAATCCAAAATTAAAATAAATCTAAAATAATTTTAACAAATTTAAATTTAAAAATGAGCCTGCAGTGAATTTAATGAATATTCTCCAAATCACTTCAACTAATTAAAATATTTCAATATAAAGTCAGGGAATACAAAATCAATGGATTAAGAACCATCAAAATAAATAATATACAAAAGGAAAAAAATAAAATGTAAGTGGAAAATGAAATAATTAATTCAGGTTATCATTACATCTGATTTTAAAAAATGCCAGTGTAGTATTAACTACAGATATTGTACTCGACAGATTAAACTTTTTTCCTGAATTGCGGTATATATATTTCATATGTAAGAAAATTCAAAAATAAGATAAATCAACACACTTAAAAAGAATTAGTTTGCCAAATTAACTACAGTTCAATGCATTTTTGGTACATTCCATCACCAAATTATGTTTTTCAACGAAAACAGTTGCACCAAAAAAATCAATCTCAATAGCAGAAAGGGATTCAAACACATACCAGATGCAATCATTCTACTGCATATGCATATTCTCAAAACATTTACACCCCATCTAATGTTTCTCAACGAAAACAGTTGCACCAAAAAAATCAATCTCAATAGCAGAAAGGGATTCAAACACATACCAGATCCAAGCATTCTACTGCATATGCATATTCTCAAAACATTTGCACCCCATCTAATGTTTCTCAACGAAAACAGTTGCACCAAAAAAATCAATCTCAATAGCAGAAAGGGATTCAAACACATACCAGATCCAAGCATTCTACTGCATATGCATATTCTCAAAACATTTGCACCCCATCTAATGTTCCTCAACGAAAACAGTTGCACCAAAAAAATCAATCTCAATAGCAGAAAGGGATTCAAACACATACCAGATCCAAGCATTCTACTGCATATGCATATTCTCAAAACATTTGCACCCCATCCAATGTTTCTCAGGATGTGGGTGTAGTCCCTATTATCATCTAACTGAACCAAAAACATATCCATGCAAATACTGCATTCAGATTCTAAAAAATGATCGCATCCCAAGAAAGGTTTCCCCAGATTTCAACCTATCCCCTGCTAATACTGCATTCAGATTTTCAAAAATGATCGCATAGGTTTCCCCAGATTTCAATCTATCCCATGCTACTATTATCTGACTGCATAAAAAAAACTAATAACTAAGAGACTATTCATCTACCAAAATTATCATGAACTACACAGTTCAGAGCTGACAAATGCGTGCAATTAATGTAGGCGCAGATCCTTGCTACTTCGTGGATACCATCGCTGGTCCATTGGGAATAACTTCAGTTTCGGTAGCATGGTTGGCAGTGGGATTGAGCTCATCCCAAGCTTCAATCCAAGTGACCATTGCATCTGCCAGCTTCTGGAAATATGGATCTACTACTCCAAGTTTCTCCCTTACCTTCTTTGACAACTCAATGTAGCATTGTTGCACAGAAGTACATTCTTTTGGAAGTGTAACAGCTTGGAAAAATGGAATGATGTCCTCCTGCCAAAATATTCCCTTGTACTCTTTCTTCAAATTAACAAAAGGGTTACTGGCCTTGCTGTGCCAAATGTATGGCAGCCCTGTCTTCACTCCCAATCCCAAGTGGTCGCAGATCACCTTGACACACCATCCTGCCCACATATCGTCATAACGACAAAATAGGCTGCCCATCACCCATCAAGCCAAAATACATTGCAGGCCCGATCAAGTCCCGATTGAAGGCCAAATTCATGCCACACATGGGGAAAAGAGCACCCTTTGGTATTGTTAAAACTGCATCAACATACCTGGTATTGCGTTCTGAAGGCTTGACAAGCTGAGTGGGGGCATCGTAGTCAGGGATATTCATCCAGAGGCCGTGAGAAACTGCAGTGGGTGTTCCATGGCGAAGGCTGAAGGGGTACCCACGAACAAAATCTGCGCCCTCTCTGTATGGATCATATAGTGTATTGAAAAAGAATGGAGTTGAGGGGGAAAGCAAATTCGTAATGTGCTGCTGGAGAGCATTGATGTCGTTGTCGGAGGGATCCTTGGCAACAAAGCAGTCATCATCAATTGTAAAGATGTATTTTTTCTTGGAGACCATGTAGCCGAAACAACGACAAGCACTGTCCTTGAAGGAGATGCAGGAGGCCTTGGGTCCGAGGATCCTGTTGATATCGTTTCTGTTGTAGAGTTCATAGTCGAAACCCTTGGGCACTGTGATGGTCTTCGATGGTTCGCCATCCTGCACAATGATGAGGTGATAGGGCTCAAAGAATGGCCTCCACATTTCCAGGAAATCCAAGTTCCGGATCGTGGGTATCACTATGTCTAGCTCGTCCTTCAAGATCGGGGTCGCAGAACTCGGACCTGCCATTGTTACTTGATCAACTGTTCTAATTGCCAAAAACAAAATGAGCAATGATAGAAACTGAAACCCACGGAGCTGAAAAACGAAGAAATGAAATGCGCACAACCCAATCTTGCACAATCAGAAGGACTCTTCAATTGAATTGGTTATCTCTCGGTCTATATATATAGGTATGAAAGAGGTGTCCCGAGAGGGGATTGTCAAGCGATTTTTGATTGTGAAGAGATTTGTTATATGGGGATTCAAACCCTTCCCCAATCTCTCGAAACCGGTAATTGGATTCTGGCAGCTCGAATTTCGAAAGGAAGGGTGTCATAACTTACATGTCGTCCTAGACTCAACTCCTATGGGTGTCAACGTACGTGTTATATCTCGTGGTGAACATTAACTTCGTGTCATATCTGGTGGTGCATATTAACTTGGTGGGTTTAATGGAACACTTTGCGTAATGGCCTTTTACAAAACCAGAAAATATCGGTAAAAGATTTGACTTAAATTTAGTAAAATTTTTAGGAAATTTAAGTTATAGTTGTTAAGTTTTAGGATTTTGGGTGCCCAAAGGTTTTTGTTGGCGTTGGATCCATTTCCACTATTAAAAAAAATGATTTAAACAGTCTTATAGTTAAACATTTTGAGAAAGAAGAAAAAATCGTTGGATTCCTACTAAAAATAGCTTTCTCAGCGAAATTGTAGTCTGGATAGACAATGCCTTTTACAACTATCCTTAACATAAAGCCCTGTTGTGTCTACTTTTTTACAACTATCCATGTTACTTGTTAACATAAAGCCCTCTTGATTAAGTGTCGTGGTCATATTCCAATTAAAATATTTTAATTGTAATGGTTAAGGGTACTCATAGCGAAAAGTTGTGCATGTGGATCTTAGATTGTTTTCTTTTTCCAATTTGTTTTTGGTTATTGAAGAGTGTATTACGAGCTTAGATTCATCTTAACTCTGGTTCTATAAACTACCGAGAGTGAAAGTTGTGCATGTGGATCTTAGATTGTTTTTTTTTCCAATTTGTTTTGGGTTATTGAAGAGTATAAAATGAGAGATGGTTTTTGGGCATGTTGTATTGAAGCCACAATACTGACCCATTGTATTGTAATAAAGCCTATTTACAAGTTCATAATATCTCTGGTAAAGTCAGAGGCCATGGTTAAAAATATTATTATATTGTAAATAAAATCGATCTTAACTTATAAAAAATTAATTTTATTACTTTTAACTTTTTAAGGACACTACAACATCTCTCCATATTGGGCTCGATATTACTTTTAACCTTTTATTATTATTTAATTGAGCCGACATATAAATTTTTAAAAATCGTACATCTACATATCTCCCCTATACTAGATCCCTCTTGACACAATAACACAGCTATATAAT
>APFE030779368.1:4254-31773 GCA_000404065.3 Pinus taeda | reverse complement strand
TGGGTGAATATTGGGCATAACTAAATCATCCTAAGGTTAGAGAGATATGGTAAGCATGGCGATTATCCAAGGTCTAAGGTGAGGGCTCATCGATCAACCCATCCCAATCCTGATTCCATTTCCCATTCCCATTCCAATTCAGTTGAAATTTGAAGGAAGCTGTTGGATTCAAATTCAAATTCACCTCTTTATGTCATAGCTCTTCAATTTTAGTCCAAAGTTGCTTCCCTTCCTGTAATCTCACAAACCATTGTATTAGTGCCAAAGTGAGCGCAATTGACTTGATCTCATCAAATTGTTGTTGTTTTTCTCTAAGGTCAGTGCCAATCTTCTACAGAGTGCGGTCCTCCAACAGAGATGTCCATAGCTCCATGGCATGCTCAAACAATTATGTGCAGTCCTTAACTGCTACGTCTAGAGTGGCCATTCCTTCCTTTATAGCAGCTCTACACTGCTCTCGAATCTCTAACAGAGTCGTTGGCTGCAGCTTCAATTGCAGCCCTGAAATTTGTAGTTGTAACTCAAATAGAACTCGACCAATTTCATCTTTAGACTCCTTGACCACCACAACCAGATTTTGGATCTTGTTTGTGGACTCTGCATCAGCTACAATATTAAGTTTAGGCAGCACATTACATGCCTGTGTAATCACTACTTCTAAGTGTTGGTTATGCGTAGTAATTTATTCCTTTTCCTTTAGTGCCTATGCTTTTTTTCAAAGATCTGTCGTTGTTCATTTTGACTTCATTAATTACTAACAATATGTGCTGCTCCCTAATCCTTAGCTCGTTTGATACTCCTTGGTGTAACTCATGCAGGTTTTGGATAGGGAGTGTCGCAAGGTTTATGCCCAGATTCTTAATCTAAGAAAGTTGGGCATGGGCCTCTTCCTAGTCGGTGCACAGGGCCCCTTCTGGAAACTATATCACATGGAAATCCAAAGTTAGATTCATGTCCAATACTCTTGCACTCACTTGATGCAATCTTGCCTAGATTCTGCTCGCTTGACCTACGCTCGCTTACAGTTAGCTTGTCTGGATTTGCAAATTATGCAGATCCTTCTGCACATTTCCTAGCACCTGCTAGTATTACTGCTCTAACTAGTTCCATATTTTGGTGGTTGTGTCTTGGACCTTGTCAGCTATTTTATCTAAGTCCCCTCTAATGAGGACTAATAGATCCACATGGAAGAATCTTGTCGACTTTAGTTTCTTCCACATCTTGAGGTTGTCTGCTTCATTCTTTTCCTGACCGAAAAGGGGTTTTCCTACTCCATGCCCCCACCCCCTTCTACATCTGACCCTTCCTAGTCCTGGGTGTGCTGGGAGTTAGACTCTTCTACCTTGATCATGTTTCCTTGGACTGCTCACTCTTTATCAGCAGTTGCCTTAGCACCAGCTTCCTGAGCAACAACTACCTTAGCAGTAGCTTCCTTAGCAACAACTTCCTTTTGTTGCGCAACTTTCTCCTGAGGTACAACCTATTAGGCCTCCTTCTAATCTTATGTTGCTGAGGTCTACATGGTGGTACCTTCCACTACCTTTCTCGTTCTTACACTTGGGTCAGATGGGTAAAGCCACTCTCATGGCCATTTACTGACAATTTCTTGGACATCCTTCTCACCAACAAGATAAGGCAACTTATGACATGTCTTCTTCAGATCCCATCACATGTGCATATATAGATTGTGGAAGTCAACCCTGAAGTCAACGTAGGGCTCAAGTTGATAATGTAAGGTAGGTGATAGCCTCGACCTTTGGCTGATCACCATGCACAAATCAATTTCCATGAGTACCTAGAACATCTTGGTCTTTGTGACCCACATAGCGTCTTTTGTTGCCTAGAGCGAATTGAAATTCGCTACTTCTAGAAGGTATGCTTCTTGAGGAGAAAACTAGTTTTCCTTTGGCATCCTCCATGCTACTAATACTATCAAAAGTAACAACTAGGAATAATGAAATTCCTTTCCCTCATCCTGGGCCTCTCGATAATTTGACAAGAAATCCTTGCATAGGTACTAAGCTTGGTTGTAATGGACTCCTTTGGTACATTACGTGGCCAAGGAGATGATGGGCGTCGGAACCTCATCAATGCGACACTTCCACATGATCTTTCATGCCAATATCTATGCGACAAACTTCATTGCAGGATTTGAAATGGAACGGATGGAATATCCACGCAACTTTTTAACCAACCAAAACTCACTCTTCATCTGATCTATGAGTTGCTTCTCCTTCTTTTTCCCTCCAAATTATTCTGTGGGATCCACACCTTGATAGGGTAGCAAGGTGATCCAGTGGATGAACATATCAGTAATGGGGATGGTTTCTCCTAGCCAAAGACACCCATCATGCACCAAGGTGAGTAATTGTTGAACACATGCAGTGTTAATGATGGTGCGATTAAGGTGCGACACCAATAGCATGTTTAGGAGGCCCGATTTCTCAACTCCCATGACCCACTTCATAGGTTCCAATCCTGTGACCCCGGTTTCCTCATAATAATTTTTTGACAAGTATTTGTTCAACGCAAGTTGATGGAACTTCTCATGATCTCCCAAATCCCAGTCCTCTAGCTTGAGTGATGGAATGCAGCCCAACAACATGCCCTCAAACACCACCTTCGCCAGTAGTAGTGGTGTCGAGACCATAAATTTCGCATTTTCCAAGTCCTTAGGCACCTTAGCGGTTCCCTTTTAGGTGGGATGTACTTCGGGAGACAAGTTATATGCTCATTCTACTTGACATCCATCTCCTTAATGCCTCCACATAGTTCCTCTTCATCCAAATCAAGGGGGCTCATGTGGCTGCTATGCTTTGTCCATCTTCCCCTTCTGGCAGATTTCCATGGGGAATTTTCGCAGTGATTGCCTCACTCGAACTTGTTGTGGTTTCTTCTATTTCTTGTCAGCTATAGAGGGCCTAGGTCTAGGATATCTAGACATTGTAGTCATAAATCATACAGGAAGAGAGGGTGTTTCTTCTATTGAGGGTGTGGCTTCAAAGGGCGCAACTTCTATTGTGGGGGGAGTTGCAGTCATGTTTGTTATAAATGCCTTACATAAATATTCAGGAACATTAACAAATCCTAGTCTTGAGAAAATTTCTTCCCAATCTGGTTCGAACATATAGTTCAACTCTTGGCGGAACACAAGGAAAAAAAAAATCTTAAAATTGATTCTCAGGATGCAAAGTGTTCTAATGTAGAGTGGCATGCCATATTTATAGGTGAATTTGAATTTGAATCCAACCGTTCCCTTCAAATTTTTCCTCCTAATGAAAAATTTTCCATCCAATCATCTACAGTGAATCTAGTGGCTACTTTTAGACTAGGCTGCACGACACCAACCTTTGTGGCGCAGCTCCCCGACTTTCTTCCATCACGTAGCCCTCTTAATTCGTCTTTCCCATTTTTGGGCAATGTAGTCTATAGTCCTGTACTTCCTTGTAGCTACCTAGAGTAATAATACTACCCCACCATCATATATTCATTACACATGGGACGGATCACCCTTGTACAACTTCAATCGACTCCCATTGACTCTTCTTGGAAACAATTCCCCCTTAAGATTGGCAAGCTGAACTATGCCACCATCTATAATTTTGTTTACTACATAAGGTCCAAGCTAATGCATTTGAAACTTTCTAGGAAATTTCATAAATTTGTTGTCATATAATAAGACCAAATCATTAACCTAGAAGGTGTGTTGTTTTATATGCCGATCATGCCATGCCTTTTGCATTCCTTTTGCACTTGTTGGTGAAATCGTGCTAAAAACTGACCTTCCTCCAATTCCATCAGTTGCGCAAGGTGCTCCTCCATAGTATCACGATCAACCATATTGGTCAATGTTGCAATCCGCAAACTCCACACAATATATTCTATGGGCATCACAACCTCCTATCCATAGACCAATTTGAAAAAGGTTTGGCTCGTCAACTTTTTACAAGTGGTTCTATATGCCCACAAGGCTGCTGGTATGCACACATCCCAGCCATTGCACTTCATGATGCAAACCTTCTTCAAAGCACTCTAGAGGATTTTGTTGAAGGCTTCAACCGTACCATTAGCTTGAGGGTGGGAGGGCGTACTCTTCTAGTGATAGACATGGAATTCTTCAAGCATCGCAACAATCGTTTCATTTAAGAAGTGTGTGCCCCAATCGCTCATTAATATCTTAGGGCATCCAAATTTGAACAATATAAACTCAAAAATAAAATTTTTAGTGGTAGATGCGCTATAGTCCTTTACTCTATTGAGCCTCCACCATTGCATCAACTATTCAGTTGTTGTGATGATATATCATGCTCCAGTCTTTTTCCCTGGTGGTTGGACCAGACCCACAAAATAAATTGCCCACTTATTAAATACCTACAAAGTTATATGTGGATTTAAGGGAAATTTGTCCCTCCATGATGGTTTCACCGTCCGTTGGCAAGCAACGCATGCCCTATAATACTCTTTTGAATCCTTATGCATTATTGGCCACCAAAGTCCTACACGCAAGATCTTCTGTGCGGTCGCTCTTCCTACATATTGGCCTCTCGTTATTCCTCCATGTGCTTCTACGAGGATGCTTGGTCGTTCAAACTCTGGGACATATCAGTGTAGTATCTCATTGGAGCCCATATCAGTTCAGTTGCGTGAACCACCAACTCCTTCTTCCACCATGTAGAATATCCTTCTGGAGCTGTGCCAATTGTGAAAAATTTTATTATATCAGCAAATTTATCATCTACAATACGAACAGCAAAGAGCTGCACATTCAACAACCCTTCTTCCAATTTAGTAGGCTCATCACCAATCTTAATCTGGGATAGATGATCAAGACCAACATTCAATCATTTAGCCTTCACAATCACCTCAAAATCATACTCCTAAAAGAGAAACAACCATCTGCAGATCTCCCCCCCCCCCCCAACATAGGCTTATTGACCAGCTATTTTAGAGAGGAATGGTCTATTTACATTTCGAAGTGCGCACCTAACAGATAGTGCCAAAATTTCTGAAGCAGGTACACCATAGCCAGCCCTTCGCGCTCTATAGTTGAGTAGTTCTTCTCTACCTTAGACAATTCCCTTTTCACAAACTCTATCGAATGATCAATATCGCCTTCACCTAGTTGGGTCAGCACCACACCTAGCACAATACAATAAGTATCCACATGAACATGAAACTCCTTTTTCTAAATCTAGGAACATTAGAATGGGCACGGTGACCATTTCTCCTTTAGAATTTATAAATTGTTATGAAATTCTTCATCCCAACAGAATGTCACGTCATTTTTCAACAATTTCTCCACTAGCGTCGTGACTTGCGCATATGCCTTGATAAAATTTCTATAATACCCCGTATCGTCCAGTGTTTTGCGCAACTATTTTACATTATTTGGGGCCTACAGATTGACAATAACAACTATCTTTGCAGGGTTTACCATCAATCCCTATTTGCAAACCACATGACCCAACAATATTCTGTAAGGAAAACAGAAGATGCATTTTTTTGGATTTAGGGCAATCTGATGTCTGCAAAAGGTATCCAACATAAGGTGCAGACTTTCAATGTGGCACTTTACCAGCCCAAAGATAGTACAATCATCAAAGTAGACTTCTAGGAACTTGTGGATGATTTCTTTAAAAGCTGCAATTACCACCTGTGAGAAGATTGCAGGTGCATTATTTAATCCAAATGGCATTACCGTGTATTTAAAACATCCCCATTCCATTGCGAAGGTGGTCTTGCTATGATTCTCTGACGTGATCTTGATCTGATGGTACCTCAAAAACCCATCAGTGAATGAGTAAGCTTCCTATCCTCCAACATTCTCGAGGACTTCATCTGTAAACAGCGTTGGGAACGGGTCATGGACACATATATCATTGAGCTTCCTTAGATCTACGCATATCCGGATTGCATCTTGTTGCTTCTTTTCCTGGACTACCATAGGACTTACCTGGTCCGACTCTTCCACTCGCTCAATGATCCCAGCCTCTAGCATTTTTTCCAACTTTTTGTGCACCTTTTCCTTGTACTTGGGATTCAAATGGTAAGGTCAATGTTTTACAGGCTTTGTGTCTAGCTTCAAAGTAACCTTCATCACACTTAGGTCCCTTACTATCCCCTTTAGATATGAGAACTTCGTGGGAAACAAGTCCTCGTATTTGCGCAACAGTTATGCGACCTTATCAACTATATCCTCATCCCAATAGTCACCTATTTTCACAAACTTCAGTTGCGCATCTGATCCAATGTTTACCTGTCTATTCTTCAATGATTTCGCTATATCAGGGATTGTTGCTTTCGGTCCTTCAACTTTGCACTGTCCCTCAAACTCTAGAATATTGATATTTCTGTAGTCATGTTATAGCATTCCAACGCATCACGCAGCTGCATATTCCATTCTAGTTGATCCCATTCTACTGGTTCCTCTGGCATTCTAAAGATTGAAGCCTTAATTTCCTGGAGCACTTCATCAATACATTCAAAGCCATCCTCAAAGTTGAAGGTAAATAGGAAACTTCCCTTTAGGATATCCCACTCGGTTGTTCCTGACGTAGACCAGTTTCCAGGTACCAATTCATCGGAATGGTATTTGTTAGATTCAGTCTTTGCAACCTTCTTCAAGTGATCAAACATGCTCCTACACAAGTGATTTTAAGGTGTCAAGGTCAAATTTTATCATTTCAGTGAGTCTTCAAGTAAAATTTGGTCACTAGGCATTAGGTCTGGGGTTTGATTTTACCCTTGTTAAAGTTGTCCAAGTGATGTTCCATGTCACCATTCAGCTGATTCTACCATCATTCAGAGGGTTTTCATCATCATGTCAAGTTCCATTGGGTCATTTCACACCTTTTTCATGTTTCAGTTGCGCCTATGGCAAGGTTCATTTCCCTCTCCTAGGGTTTTGAAACTAATTTCTCTTGGATGGTCAAATCATTGGAAAACTTGTATCCTGATGTTCATACACCTTCCTCTATCCCTAAAATACCTTATCAAACACTTCCCATCACTGAGATCCCCCAAATTCCTCATTTTCGCATAAACCCTAGTTCCTTGCTACAACCTAGCAATTTTCTATGGTTGGGCCTGTGTTTTTCCTTTTTGGACCCCTTCCCCTCACTCAATTTCTGAGATTCCACTTTCCCCTACTTCCTATACTCCCTCCACACTTCCCAAAATTTCCTCAAGAATTTAGGAGCTCCCTATCCCCTTCATTCCACTTCATTCCGGCAAATCCCTTGTCCCACACATCGGGATATGTTTCACTAAAATGATGTTTCTGAGCAATAAAAGATGAATTTGGAAAAACTGAGAGAGGTTTTTGTCCATAACAGACCCAAGGAGAAAACCATCCTTCACTTTTTACACAGGTGTTATGGTTCTGAAGAAATGTATAAAATACAATTTCCTTCGGAGAATTGATGCACCTCTGGAGCGACCTCAGGAAAATCAAGTCTTCTCCTAGCTTGGTTGGCAAAATCACTTGCTTGAGAATCCAAATGATAACTAGAGACAAATATAATTCTAATGCGCTATCATGAGCTCAATTTGGAGTTGAGGAAGGCATTCAAAAGTTGACTGTAACAGAACTCTGCCTTTAGGCAGCCTCATTTGGCACAGTTTGACCCATCTTGGGATATTTGATTTTTGACAGAGAAACTGAACTCCAAATCGAAAAATTCTAGTTGAATTGGAAAGTAGACACAAAAATATTTCCAATGCGCTATCTTGAGCTCAATTTGGGGTTGAGAAAGACATTCAAAAGTTTCCCGCAACAACACTCTTCCTTGAGGCAGCCTCATCTGGCACAGTTTGACCAGTCTTGGGAGATTTGATTTTTGACAGGGAAAGTGAACTCCAAATCAGAAAATTCGGGTGGAGTGTGAAAGTGGACAGGACAATATTTCCAACGAGCTATTCTATGCTCAATTTGAACATCGGGAAGGCCTCCAAAAGTCACCTGGAAAAGAGCATGATGCACAGGAAGAGGACCGTGGCAGTTTTATAAATATCTTCACTCCATATGGTCAGTTATACAAGTGGCGAAGGAAGGCAAAGGGTTACCCAAGCCATTTGTCATGTTTGTGGTGCTACACTTGTAGCTGATGGTTGGCTCTCCACCTTCATTTGGTGACCCTTGGTCGTTTTATCTCTTCATAGCACATTATATATATTATATGCAAACCATTTGCAAAGCAAGTTGGTTGGTTGGCTTGTAACTTCTGGGAGACTGTGGGAAAGAAGCTTTGTTTCTGCATTGTATATTTTTACAGAGAATTAATGAAAGGCAGTGGCTCTATTTCATGAGATTCCTATGGTTGTGAGTATAGCAAGTGTTTCTCTTATGTTTCATATGTATCTTGTTATGTTTTGTATTCCATTTCACATTCATTTCTGGTGAAATTTTTCAAGTGAGATCAGGTAGAATTCAATTCTATTGCTCTACCTGTGGGAAAATTTCATGTGCACTGTTTCATTCTTCTGTTGAAAAGGATTCATGTTGTCCATGCCATTTTCACCTTCTTAATCAATCTCTACATCTCCTTTTTATGTTCCATAGTTTCATTTCGTATTCATTTCTAGTGAGGTTTTTCGAGTGAGATCAGGTAGAATTCAATTCTATTGCTCTACTTGTGGGAAAATTTCATATACAGTGTTCATTCTTCTGTTTGAAAAGGATTCATGTCGCCCATGCCCTTTTCAACTTCTTAATCAATCTTTCCATTTCGCCACATTTCAAAACTAAATTGCTATGCTTTCAGCCTACCTTGCCTCACGAAATAATCTGCACCTTCATATTAAATTCTTTGTTCATTGAAGTCGAGTGGTACCATAACATCCCAGAAACAGATTCATTCACAAATCATTCATTATTTTCATTTCCACTTATTGGCCTAAGATAAATAGTTCGTTTGAAAGTCATCCCAGTCCTTTTCGTTCATCTATTCACTGAGTGTGACCCGAAGAGAGCCCTCTCCTGTTCTGTTAGGGCTAGCTACCAGACTAAGCGTGGTTTGTGGTTACCCTGAATTTTGCCTTCCTTCAGCCTAAGGTGGATTTAGGTGCTAACATAGTGGCGACTCCGCTGGGGATGAAATGGTTTGCTTGAAGATTGTCTTGCCCCAGGACATATCTCAAGATCAGATCTGATGTTGATGGTGAACAACGATCAGACATAAGAAGATGGCTGAAATCGTTCACCTGGCAACTCCTTTCACTGAAGAATCCAGCAATCGATGCTTCATAGTGACTCCACTGCAGAGGGATCAGTAGCTTTGAGATTTTTTAAAGATGGAACAGATTGCAAGAAGATATGCTCCCATGAGCCGAGATCACATTCCAGGCTTTCCAAATAAAATTCTGAAGGTAGATTGGTCAAAGAATCTGCCTATGTTTAAAGATGATGGTAAGAAGGATGCTACTTTACATCTAGTTCAATTTCACATGCATATTCGCAAGTTGAAGGTTGATTTTCCTGAAGATTGCTTAATGAATATATTCATGGGCACTCTAGAAGGTAAAGCCCAATCTTGGTATGAAAATTTGCCCGCTGCTTGTATTTACAGCCTAAAGGATTTTCATGACCTGTTCATTGAAAGATATAAAGACTCTTATCCATCATTGAATGTAGTTCATGATTGTTGCAAGCATGCTTATGGTTTTATTGAGAGCCTTGAAAAATATTATGGGGAGGATAATTTTATGGATCATTGGATCATGGAAGCCCTGTATGAAATTCCCTTTTAGCAGCATAAAGACGATCATGAAAATTTGCAGCATGACCAAGATTGTAGTACGGTGGAAAATGAAGGAATTTTGCATCTTGACAGTCAACATGAATTACATGAAATGGATCAGCAGTATGAGGAAAATTGATATACTCCTTCGCTTGAAAATATTGAAGACAATCATTGTTTGAGCAAAACGAAACAAAGGGTCTTATCTCCTTTGTCTAAAGAAGAGATAGATCAGCACTTGCAAGGTCATGTTCCAGCTCAAGCTAAAGCAGATTTGCAGTGCACACATGGTCAAGAAAGTGTTGGTGAAACTTCTTCCTCTTTTGAAAAGGATGACAGTCCGGTGAACATCTTTATAAATCAGTAGGTTGAAGATGTCCATATGACTGAAAGTGATGAAAGAAAAAGGGTCGGTTCAGATTTTTCCATAGAAGAAGACAAAGTTTTGGGTCCAAATGTTCTCATGTCAACAGAACAAAGCCTTCATGAAGAGGTAATCCAATCAACTCATGGACAGCAAGATGATAACTTTGTTCAAGTAAGTCAAAAGCTTTCTTTGGATGAATGTATGGTACATGATAAAAATGTTAGTGTTGGGTTTCAAGAATCATCCCAAGTTTCTTTTCTCATGATTGATGAATGTGATGAATGTAATGAGAATATACCTGTCATATCATGTCAAAATGATCAAAAATATATTCAAACTGTAGAAGACCAGAGCAATCAAAATTGCCATTCAGATTCTTCTTCATATGTTTCATGTCTTGAAATGTTTTTTGAAGAGGAAATCCACTCATCTGCTTGTTTAGAAATTTTTGAGGACCAGGAACATACTTTTTCTAAAGTACATTATGAAGGAAGATCAGAATCAAAATAAAAATACATCTTCTTTCTTCAGCAGGAGGTAAATGTTTATGTTTTTCATGATCCAATGGCAGATTTGTTGTGGACAGCAGTGAAGGTCATTATTCTTGTATTCAGTGATGAAGGAAATTATGGCCAATTATGTTTTTGGATGCCTAGTTACCAATATCAATTATTGACCAGAAGATCTGATCGAAAGAATCATTCAAGAAGCTACCTTCTTGATTGGTTACATTGGCAGTTTGATATAGTTTGATGATATATAGTCTTGTAAGAAATAAAGGTGGTCATGCACTACCACCAAGCTTTAAGTTTTAAGTTCAGTTCGTAGTGTTTTAAGTCAATTTCTTTAGTCATTTCAATTTGCATTGAGTCAGTTTGAGTCAGGTTTCATGTCAATAAATTGAGTCATGTTGGTTTGTCTGAATAATGGACTCCATAGCCCAATGGACAAAAGGCACTGTCTAGCTCTTCCAGAGATCTGTTGTTCTTGGCACCTCCAAGGAGCTACCATCCCCCATTGGAGCCAATGTTAGAGTCAGTTTTTGCAGCCTCTTCCAGTTGATCCAAATGCTCTTACACAGTGATTTTAAGGTGTCAATGTCAATTTTTTTCATTTCAATGAGTCTTCAAGTAAAATTTGGTCACTAGGGGTTAGGTCTGGGGTTTGATTTTAACCCTGTTAAGGTTGTCCAAATGATGTTCCATGGACCATTCAGCTGGTCTACATCATTCAGAGGGTTGTCATCATCATGTCAAGTTCCATTGGGTCATTTCACACCTTGTTCATGTTTCAGTTGCGCCTATGGCAAGGTTCATTTCCCTCTCCTAGGGTTTTGAAACTAATTTCTCTTGGATGGTCAAATCATCAGAAAACTTGTATCCTGATGTTCATACACCTTCCCCTATCCCTAAAATACCTTATCAAACACTTCCCATCACTGAGATTCCCCAGATTCCTCATTTTCGCATAAACTCTAGTTCCTTGCTACAACTTAGCAATTTTCTATGGTCGGACCTGTGTTTTTCCTTTTTGGACCCCTTCCCCTCACTCAATTTATAAGATTCCACTTTCCCCTACTTCCTATCATCCCTCCACACTTCCCAAAATTTCCTCAAAAAATTAGAAGCTCCCTATCCCCTTCATTCCGCTTCATTCCGGCAAATCCCTTGTCCCACACATCGGGATATGTTTCACTCAAATGATGTTTCTGAGCAATCAAAGATGAATTTGGGAAAACTGAGAGAGGTTTTTGTCCAGAACAGACCAAGGAAGACAAAACCTCCTTCACTTTTTACGCAGGTGTTATGGTTATGAAGAAATGTCAAAAATACAATTGCCTTGGGAGAATTGATGCACCTCTGGAGCGACCTCGGGAAAATCAAGTTTTCTCCTAGCTTGGTTGGCCAAATGACTTGCTTGATGCTCGAAATGATAACTAGAGACAAAGATATTTCTAATGAGCTATCATGAGCTCAATTTGGAGTTGAGGAAGGCATTCAAAAGTTGACTGTAACAGCACTCTGCCTTTAGGCAGGCTCATTTGGCACAGTTCGACCAGTCTTGGGAGATTTGATTTTTTACAGAGCAAATGAACACCAAATCGCAAAATTCCAGTTGGATTGGAAAGTAGACACAAAGAGATTTCCAATGAACTATCTTGAGCTCAATTTGGGGTTGAAAAAGACATTCAAAAGTTTCCCGCAACAGCACTCTGCCTTGAGGCAGCCTCATCTGGCACAGTTTGACCAGTCTTGGGAGGTTTGATTTTTGATAGGGACAATGAACTCCAAATCAAAACATTCTAGTGGGGTTGGAAAGTAGACAGGACGTGCTTTTCAACAAGCTATTCTACACTCAATTTGGACATTGGGAAGGCCTCCAAAAGTCACCTGGAAAAGAGCGTGACACATAGGAGGAGGAGCGCGACGGTTTTATAAATATCTTCACTCCATATGGTCAGTTATACAAGTGGCAAAGGAAGGCAAAGGGTTACCCAAGCCATTTGTCATGTTTTTGGTGCTACACCTGTAGCTAATGGTTGGCTCTCCACCTTCATTTTGTGACCCTTGGTCGTTCTATCTCTTCATAGCACATTATATATTGTATGCAAACCATTTGCAAAGCAAGTTGGTTGGTTGGCTTGTAAATTTTGGGAGACTATGGGAAATAAACTTTGTTTCTGCATTGTATATTTTTACAGAGAATTAATGGAAGAAAGTGGCTCTGTTTCATGAGATTCCTGTGGTTGTGAGTATAGAAAGTGTTTCTCTTATGTTTCATATGTATCTTGTTATGTTTTGTATTCCATTTCGCATTCATTTCTGGTGAAATTTTTCGGTGAGATCAGGTAGAATTTCATTCTATTGCTGTCGGATTAAATAGGAACGTAAAGTACAGAGATAACCTAAATACAGATGCGAACCATAATTAAGAGTGCATCGGAAATATACTCATTTCATATGGAAACACTGAAATATGCTTACACCAAATTGGAAATAAACAGCTAGGGTATGGTAGCTTATCTCTGAGAAGGATGTGTGGGCTACATGGCTTCTAACTGTTCCAAACTATTTTTACAATGAGCTCGAAGGCCTATTTATTGTTGAGAACAATGGAAAACCTTCACATTCAAAACCTACCCCTAGAAGATGAAAGCGCCAAATTGTGGGCCCCGTTTTGGGTAAATTGGTACATCAATTTCCCAGGGTCGTAACTTTGGCATACGATCTCCGTTTGATGCGTATGATAGCTCGTTAGAAATATCTATTCAAGAAATACCACTTTGGGAAGGGCAAAATCGATCCATGGACCCATGTTGCCCCCAGATTTCCCAAAAAAACGTCGTTTAGGGCCTCAAAACGGCTCCCGAAGTTTAGGACCCGAAAAAAACTACTAAAAATAGTAAATTGTGCTACAATTACGAAAACTGAAAAACTGAAAGAGACAGTTGTGGGGGTCCAAATGGGATAGGTGGGTGGCCACCAACATCCACCTAGATCAATTGCTCTACCTATGGGAAAATTTCATGTGCATTGTTTCATTCTTCTGTTGAAAATGATTCATGTTGTCCATGCCCTTTTCACCTTACTAATCGATCTCTCCATCTCTTGTTATGTTCCATAGTTTCATTTCGTATTCATTTATGGTGAGTTTTTTCGAGTGAGATCAGGTAGAATTCAATTCTATTTCTCTACCTGTGGGAAAATTTCATATACAGTGTTCATTCTTCTGTTTGAAAAGGATTCATGTCGCCCATGCCCTTTTCAACTTCTTAATCAATCTTTCTATTCCGCCATATTTCAAAACTAAATTGCTATGCTTTCAACCTACCTTGCCTCATGAAATAATCTGTACCTTCATGTTAAATTCTCTGTTCATTGAAGTTGAGTGGTCCCATAACATCCCAGAAACACATTCATTCACAAAATCATTCATTATTTTCATTTCCACTTACTATCATAAGACAAATAGTTCGTTTGAAAGTCATCTCAGTCCTTTGCATTCATCTACTCACTGAGTGTGACCCGGAGAGAGCCCTCTCCTATTCTGGTAGGGCTAGCTACCAGAATGAGCGTGGTTTGTGGTTACCCTGAATTTTGCCTTCCTTCAGCCTGAGGTAGATTTAGGTGCTAACAGTATCCAAAGTGTGACAAAATACGTGCACCCATTCAGGTTGACGTGTCTCTCCCCATGCTTTATTCCACCGTGCCAGATGTTCGCACGGATTGTCTCTTCTAGTGTACTTCTCTATCATATGAGTATTGGTGTATCCGAACCTCAGCTTCATCATTTGTCGATATTCCTTCCAATCAGCGAAGGTGTCCTTATGCATACCCCACCAGTAGGTAGGTGTAGCGTGCATTGCCAGATCTAGTGCCTAGAACTGATGTTCTTCTGACACCTTTCTTTTGAACTTATCCAAAAACAAATTAACATCATCGAAGCCATCATAATGAGATAGATTTTGTACCTCTGTGGATACATAGTGAAGCAATTTTGTCAACATGTTGTAGTGCAACGTGGAGACTTCCTATAATTTGTTCCATCAATTCTCAAGCTCTTCGTCGGAGTTTGAGATGTTGGAACTATCTCTTTCCCATGTAATTTGTCCATTTGTTGTATGATTTATCTAGCCCTCATCATGCACAATGATCTTATATATCTATTCCATATTGTCTTCTTCTTCATAATTGCGAACTAGTGTGTATTGCGCAACTTCATTTGGATCCAACGAAACAATAACTCAAAGTGCCTTTCTCTCAAACGTCATCTTGTGCTTATTCAGATTAATTATCACATCTATGTCGAAGGCCCAATCAATGCCTAATAGCATAGGGTAAGGATTACTATCATCCACTATCTTGATCACTTCAAGATCAACCAAGGTGCTCTCTCCTTCAATATCCACCATTACCCCATTTAGGCGTCCCATAGGAATGTTCTTCTGTTGATTTTCCATACATAGCTGGATAGGAGACCACTACAGTGCAAATCTTCCCATTCTTTCCCAAGTTTGTTTTGGTAGCACATTCACATCAGATCATGGGTCGAGAATTACTTGATCCATTTTGTACTGTCCAATCTGTGCAGTTAGCCTCATTTCACAACCTGTTCGTTTGTTACTTTTGCCCACTTTTCATGCCACATGTTGTTTTGGAGTAGTCATAACCGTATCATTATAGTTATCATTTAATTCTTGGAGCCCTCCTACCACTTTTCTATCTGGAAATAGCTTCATACAAGTCTTCAGAAAGGTACCTAATAGCGTAGGATCTATGTCCTACACTTCAGTGTTTTCGCCAGACTTCTCCTGACTTCCTAAAGTAGAGGCCTTAATGAATATATTTTTGGCTTCCATAAATATTTCCCTAACCCAGTTTAGATTGAATCCAACTTCCTTATCAGAATCTTTGCGTACCCACCCTTCAGTTTATAGTTGTGTTCCTTTATCTTCTCCAGTGGAAATACCACTTCACGTCACTATATGAATGTTAGGTTCTTCCTTGTGAGGTTTCGCCCTGATCTGAATATTTTTCATCGGTATTTGAGCCTTTTTGTCCTGCATATCGACTATTAGTATTAGGAAATATTCTATAACATGATCAAACTGTTGATAATATAATAGGTGGGATGTGTTGGGTTCTGACAGTTGCACGCAAAATGACGTGGTTCCCCATAATTATAACAAATGACTTGTCTGTGACCCCTTACATCCCCTCCTCCTCTTCCTTGACCCTGGAATCCTCCACACCATGATCATGAGGGCAATTTTCTCTCTGCATTTTAGATGTAGGGGTTCCCTCCATCATCAGTTCATAGCTTCAACTTTTGTGCTCATCATGCCCTACTAATTTACAAAAAGTACAAAACAACTCTTGTGGAGTTTGCACGAACTTTTGTAGGGGATGACAGTTGTCAGTCGCATGCTTCCCAACTATTTGACAGATAGCGCACCACAGCACTACCCATGTGCTCGGTTCGATGATATTTTCTATTTTTAGAGGAACAAAACCTCCCCCATAAGGTAATTTTGATAAAAAAGATAGTGGGCCTTATCATGACACTGCCCTTTAAACTTCAGGCACCAAACATATGCGCGCACGTCGGGCTGGACTTCCTTTCCCTTCTTCAAGCTTTGCAATTCCATGTGCAATCTTTCTAGCTACGATTGAATCTGATGTACCCTTACGTTCGTGTCCTATACTGGTGAAGCTTCTAATCTCATGGTGATCTCCACTGCTTCTGCTTGCGTTCCTATTTTCTATTGTGACAATGGTAATCTCAAATGAGGTAGGAGTAAAGAAATGTACCAGTCTCTATGTTAAGTATCTGTAATGGTCATATTAGCCTATTGAATTAGACATTTCAATATTTGATCAAAGCCCCACGTGGACTCGTTTACCCTCTACTGAATCTACTTGAGCTCTGTTATAAACTGGGCCTGATATTTGAGCTTCTTGAACTCACTATTCAGCGCTTGATGAGTTTCTAGCATAGTCGTGTTGGGTTTATCTATGTAGAAATTGATGTACCAACTCAACGCTTTGTCCTATAGCAGTGTGACTAACTCTGCTTTCCTTATGTTGTCATCAATGATCCATTGTGTCTTCCATACAACATCTGCAGCGAACCAAAATTGTACAGGGTCTTCAATTCCCACACCCTTAAACACAGACATCTTCATTGTATTCTCCATGTTAAAATATGGAGGTGGAGGTGGAGGTGGAGGCAGAGGTGGAGTGGATGGATGAGGTATCCCTATGATACCCTGACTTATGATCTGTAGCGCACTTCATAGTGTTCTCATAATATTACCCTCGTCGTCGTTATCAAAATATCCTAAAAACAGACTATATTCAAAGCCAGATTCTTCGTTCCTTCTGAATCCTCTCCCACTTTGCGTAGTCCCAAACATCAATTTAAAGGCATAACCCGCTTTTCACACAATCTAGTTCTTTTCTCACATAAGATAAGCATTCATTCATATAATTTGCAACATCAAGTGAAAATACAAGAAACTGCAGAAGTAAAAATAGATACACAAATGCACAAGTATTGGATCAAAATTGTCTTTATTAGATGTATTCATTCAAGTACAAATTTTGTTTCCCTGCGCATTTAGCTACAGGGGCCCATGCACTCAGTCTGTAGACTTATCGAGGTCTCTGCACACTCAGCTGTAGGAGCCTTCCCCTTCACCTAAGTACATGAAACAAACCTTTCCTGCCTTTGCTTACTTGCCCATACAATTATCTTCTATCAATCAATGATATCTTATACCCATTATGACTCTTCTATTTATAGCCTGCTCTTTTACAATACCATGGTCCACAAACCATGGGTGGGTCTCAAAACCTTCCTAACACCTAATCACCTAAGGGAATAAAGTCCCTTTGACTCTTACTATCTTCGCGCTCCACTTCCACAAATCATGGAGACTTTACATCTTTACAAAAGGGAATTACAAAATTTGAGAAAAGATAACCCTAGGGACCCCATCCCAACACTCACTCGGTTCCAAAAACTTTTGGTAATCCAAATATCAACTAAGAAATGAATCCCATCACACCATGTTTATCTAATAAATGGCAATGAAAATCTAAAAACACTATCAAACCATCAAAACGCACGCCAATAATAGAAAATGAACTGAATAAACACATGCATATACCATGCATTCACACCTTAGCTAGGAAATCACACATGCAACCTTTTACTTGAAAAAGTTTCTTGCTGAAGTTGTTGATCCAACTATATCCTTGTTTTCTTTCGCTTTCATTGGCTCTCCTTTGCTTTCCTTTTCCTTCCTTTGCTTGCTATTTAGATTTCTTCTCTAGGATTTATCTCTCCCCTTCTCACTTGACCCAAGTTGAAAACTAACAAAAGCTCAACCAAACTATCAAAACATGTGAAATGATTCTCTAATACCTTTTTATTATTAATGTCTCCTTTTTCAGCGTTTTCCTTCATTTTTCCTCTAATTTCCTTAGCATACAAATATGTGTCCCTTCACCTTCCCTTTCTCCTATTTTCCATTAATTTCATAATTAAATGCCAATTAATGCCTCTTTTCCTTTACCAATTTCCATAGCCAAAAATAAACCCAAATTTATGCCCATTATAGTGCTTTCCCAACATTCATCTTGGAATATTTGTCTCATGACCTTGGTCTTATTTTGCCTTTATTAATCTTTATTACATGAACTTTAACATAGGGATGTTACATGGTGGAAACCTAAAATAATGCTAGGGTATGATGGAAACCCTAGGCAATTTGGTTATTAGTGTTTGATGGTTATCTTGACGTTATGATTTGGAAGAAACCTTGGAATATGATAAAGGCTTGAGTTTTTAGCACATGTGACATATTCGGTATAACCATAGACGGGCTAGTTTTAATCAGTCCTTGGTTATTGATGAAGATGATTTAAGATAATGAGGGAAACATTAATATATGGATAATAGAATGTAATGACCCTTGAAGTTTGGTTCAAGAGGGAGTTGATCACCTCTCGTTAAAGATAATTACCTTTTAGACTTATGTTAATTCCTTTTGATACGATTCTTTTTAGATTTATTATTTTGATAATCACTTCCTCCATATTTGTGTATATTAATACTTATAGATGATATGTGATAAGTATATCCTTCTTCGGGATCATCTAAGGTGTGAGAAAAGAAAGCTAGTGTAGCTAGGTACCCGATGAAAAGGTTTCAAAAGTAGTATTTGGAAATTACAGCTGCCAATGAAAAATAACTGTTACAAGATGCAAATGTACATGAATACTACAAGGTATGTATAGTACATTATGATCTGCAATAATGGATGGAAACATAAACCCTAAGGTATAACGAATGTATCATGCATGCATATGAAAGTAAGTTTGATTTTTGGTACATGTTATATATTGGTTCCCTTGATATTTGGCAAGTCATGGTGGATTTCCTGATTTTTTAAAGTTGATTAGAAACAATGATTTTGACATATGGTAAATTGATACTATTGTTAATGCTTGTGATAAGAATGATGAAAGCATGACAATAAGATTGATACTCATGTTGATATTGGTAAGGTTTTTTTAAGCTTAGTAAATCCGAAAAGTGGTAAAATTGGATGTTGTGACTTGATTTTGTGATTATGATACTTAAAGTATGAAGATATACTTATATGACACTAACCCTTGATGAATGTTTGATGATGTGTTCATATGTGATGATGAAGAAAAATATGGTGAATTTTTATGATATATGTCAAAGAACCTTAAATAGTTTTTGATTTAACAATTTTGTTGTGGCATGGAAATATTTTGATTAGACAACTTGATGTCGTGAATGATGATGATTGAAGAAGATGCTTCTCATTCAGATGGAGAAACTCTTCATGAGATTTTAACACCTAGTATTATTTGAAAACAAGACACTTGATTGTTCAAGGAATGATTTTGGACATGAATAACCATTTGATATTGTTAAAGAAATTTTGGCAAGTTCTTATTTGTGTAAAGAAGTTTTCTCCTAATCCAAGCCCCAGCCACTAGGAGAAAGGCTTAAGGGTGTGGTTATAAGATTCCTAACACACAGAATAAGGCCTATTGGGTGTGATTGACCTTGTAGGATATAAAAACTAAAATCTTATGTACAAGACCAAGAGTGCACCAGGAATATGACAGACCTACAAACATGGAGTAGCTGATGGAGAGTTTTAAGAGTAGAGAAGTTTTTAAGATCTACATAATGTTTGACTTATTATAGAGAATGTGAATGTATTGGCTAATATTGTGATTTTATGGGATTGAAATATGCATATCAGCATGCTATTTTTTCTGATTTGATCATTGGATCTAATATGACAGAAAACAATTGCTCGTTAGTATGCAGTGATTTGTATAGTGGCTATTGCAGGAATCTCATAATGAATATATGACTTGACCTTGGTGTATATGATCATGTGGATGACTTGATGAAGTTTTGTATTTCTTGATGACAGTTGTTAACATGAAAATTGATAAGTGTTATTTTTATAGAAAGAATTGTCTAATTTGAATTAAGTTCCTTGATCTTGGCATGTTTGCATCACATGTTACCTAGTGAAACAATTCCAATCTAAACCTCAAAGTTGGTCCAAGGTATGCCTTTGATTTTGATTTTATATGTTGATGACTTATTAGTGATAGGTAGTGAGCCTTTGATGATTGAGCGTAAGAGGGAGGCAAACTTTGAGTTTGATATGAAATATTGTGAGATATACTTCTAGAGATATGAGTCTACATGGATACACTAATGGTTGGGATGGAAATAGTAAGAGAACATTTGGGTGTTTCTTTAGCTTGGGATCTATAATGATATCATGGATAAGCATGATGTAGAATTATGTATCTTGAAACACGACCGAGGTTGTGTACATTGTTGCTACCATGGTTATCTGCAAGGAATTTTTGTTAAGGAAGCTCTTTAGAGAGTTGTTTGAGCAGGATCCAGATACAAAAATGATATATTGTGACAACAAGAGTGGGATCGAATTGGTAGAGAATCCAAAAAATAGCTAGCATTGATATATCTTCATAGATTAAGATAGTTCTACCATATGAGACAAGCTTAGGCTTATGGTTCCTACCTCCACAGGAGGGAGGATGAATAACGTATCCTTTTTTGAAGTATTTATTCTAACATAATACTTGATGAAATGTCCTACATTAACAAGAAAATAGAGGATTTTTTCTCTTGGTAATGTATGAGGAAACTCTTCAATGAGTTAGTTAAGTTGGTACTAGATATGATCCTGTTGATATGCTTCTCATCTACAGAGAGAGGGGAGGACACTAAGCCAACTCTCCCCCCCTATCTAAGCTCCTAGGGTGAGGAATTGATATGCAGGGCTCATAGCATTGAGGTATCTCTAGACAATAGGGTATAACCCCTATCTGTCACCCATAGGGTGGAATATGTTTCTCTCATATCTAAGTCAATGCAGAGTGTACCCTAATTGGAATCTATCTTTCCCACCCATTTGGAAAATAGGTGTTGGCCGCTTGAGTTAGGCATGATCATTACTACTTATGGTAAGTGGCATCCCACTCAAGCTAGAGATGCAAGTGTTTTTTCATTGACTCTTGATGGTGTAGTTGGGAAGATGAAAATATAATAGGATAAGGGTGATCATTACCATTTACGGTAAGCGGTATCCCTCCTATTATTGCCAGGCAGTGGGATACACATGATCCTTACCTGATAAGGTAAGTGGAATCCATCCTATTTTCCATAGTTTCACAAGGCATAACATTGACTCCCCGTTGGTAGAGTTTCTTGGGTCATAGAATTGGCTCCCCACTAGTAGTGATTCCTGGGTAGCTACATTGGCTTCACGCTACCAGTGATTTCAGGTGGTAGAAATGCCTCCTTAATGGATAGAGGATGGTAGATTGAGCTCCCCTCCAATGTAAAATTCTTCCTCTTTTAGATTTGAGATTTTTCATCATATGAGATGAGAAGAGATGAGGAGAGATGAGTAGGGATGAGCAGATATAAGCAAAGACAACATTTGATGATGATGAGATATTTATGATGATATCTATGTTGTAGTCGGTAATTTCTCCCTAAATGAGAGGGAGCGTTAAGTTTTGGCAGCTCAAGGATAATTTTCCCTGCTTTAGATATTCTTCTTCCCTGCTTTAGATATTCTTCCTCATCAAGAAAGACACCTCCTATCCCTTGGAAGAATTTAATTTGGTTAAGGAAAAATATATTTTAATATGGAAACCTACATGTTCACAAAAAGGACAGGTCAGCCCAAAAGGAAATTGGACACCCAAGGATGGTTATAAATACAAGTCAAGTGACCCTCATTTAGAAATCATCATAATGATTATTGTTTCTTTGGTTTGGCTTGAATAGGTTTTAAGTGGTTCGAGGAGATTGGTTTGTACAAGTCCAAAATTGCAGGGTCCAAAGATCGCACGAGAGATCTAGGGTTTTTATTTGTAGTCACAGGGCTGTCACAACGAATTTTTTGTTGCAACCAGAGGAACATAGGATTATTAATGTGGTTGGAGGGTTTAAACCACACACACATACACTCTCCCTGTGGCTGGAAACTAGGGTTTTATTTCATTTTTTGAGCACGGAATTTGGAAGTTCAACACAGATATTGACAGTTGGTTGTAGGCTTCTGAATCAGGGTTTTGATTATTATCATTACTGGATTCATCACTTGGATGTTGTTTAGTTGAATTTTCTAGATAGTTTTATGAATGAAGAAATGGACCATTGTACTCTCTCTTAGTTGAAACATTCAAGAAAAATATAATAAGAAGAATTATTTGAAAGGGTTTTCCCCCTTGTGGGGTTTGTCCCTAGTCTACAACCAATCCTAGTGTCTCTATGTGTGAATACTTTTATTCTATTGTTCCTTTATGTTCCACTACATTGGTGATGATATTGTTATTTCTATATAGTTTCATATGTTTTTGAATAATGTTATGATATTGTGGGGTGAATTCAATATGTATACAATGAAATACAATTATCTAAATAAAAGAACAATATATCCCTAAGAAAAATTAACATGGTTTCAAAGTTGGGCTAAAGAAAAGTCATTGTAGATCACCCCTATGAAGACACCATTAATGGAAGTTAGAGAGTATTTCAGAGACACTAAAGAATAATATGGTTTGATAGAAAAACTATGCAATCTAGTTATTATGGTTTGATGGTTATCTTGAGGTTAGTGTTTGGAAGAAACCCTTAAGTATGATAAATGCTTGAGTTTTTAGCACTTGTGACAGATTCAGTATAACCCTAGATGGGCTAGTTCCAATCAGGCATTTCTTGTTGATGAAGGCAATTGGAGATATTGAAGGAAACACTATTATCTGGATAATAGTGAGTAATGATTGTTGAAGGTTGGTTCAATAGGGAGCTTGTCACCTCTTGTTAAGATAAGAACCTTTTAGATTTATGTTAATTCCTTGTGATATGATTCTTTTTTATATTTTTTATTCTTATTATTTCTTCCTGCATATTTGAGCATATGAATACTTCTAGATGATATGTGATAAGAAGATCCTTCTTAAGGATCATCTAAGTTGCAGGAAAAGAAAGTTAGTTCAGGTAGAAAAGAGTTGGTAATACCTAACGAAAAGGTTTCAAAAGTAGCATCTAGAAATTACAACTACTAACGACAAATAAGCATTACAAGTTGCATAGGTTCATGAATACTACAAGATATGTATAGTACATTATTAGATGAAATAGTGGATGGAAATGTAAACCCTAAGGTATAACGAATGATTCGTCCATCCATACGAAAGTAAGTTTGATTTATGTTACATGTGATATATTGGTGCCCTTGATATTTGGCAAGTCACGGTGGATTTCCTAATTTTATAAAGTTGACTAGAAACATTGATTTTTACATATGGTAACTTGATACTATTGTTAGTGCTTGTGATAAGCATGATGAAAGTATCACAATAAGATCGATGCTCTTACTCATCTTAGTAAGGCTTTGTTAATCTTAGTAAATTTGACAAGTGATAAAATTGGATGCCCTAACTTGATGTTGTGATTATGATCCTTGAAGCATGAAAATACACTTATATGACACTAACCCTTCACGAATGTTTGATGACATTTTCATAAGTGATGGTGAAGAAATTGATGATTACTTGTTATGATATGTGTCTAACAACCTATTAACTATTCTATAAATCCATCAACCAAGGGTATCTCCTCGATATGAAGTACCAAATAGACCTCACACCATTTGGTGTACGAGTCCCATTTAGTATGAAGGCTTGGTTGCCAAACAAAAAGTGTAGGAGCCCCATGAGAGTGTTACGTTGGTATATTTACACAACAAGGTAAGTGTCCCTGGTGAGTGCGTAATGTAACTTGTGTCTAGGTTCTCTTACTGCAAAGGGAAGAGAGAAGTGAGCCTCTAAGTGAGAGGTAGTAGTACCACCTAGGAAGAGAAACATGTGAACCAGGAATGGTCTGTCCAACATCTAGCGCAATAGTCCACAACAAACATGGAATTTATTAAAACCGAAGTACAAGGGAAAACATGTACACCATCCAGACTAGTAATCCAAACGGATGTGATGGTTGCTATAACCAATAAACAAGACAAGTCTCTATAATGTCCTATCGAGCAGTTCACAAGAACGAGACAACAGTGATAACCAATACAACACATACTCAACAATGTAAGTACTAAAACAACCAAAGTAGTTCAACTATCTTATTACAGGTTAAGAAAACATGCATTACAAATGTTTAAAGAGTAGCCTTACAAACATCTACAAAATATGCGTGAGAATGTGCTAGCCTTAACAGGATTCTGAACTAAGAAAAATTCCCAAGACACATTTGTACACCATACATCACTAGTACTAGTAGTGGGACATTGGAGCCACTCCTCACTCCTGAAATAACTGGATGAAAAAGTCTCTATTCTTTGTGGGAGGAGCCAAGGTGAAAAGTCCTTTCTCATAAAATCAGAGGGTTATATATAGCCAAGGGTGATGCTTTACCCTTATGACTCTTGGACTACCCTCATGACCATTCAACTTCCTATGAATTTTCAACTAACATGACTCTTCAACTTCTTGTGTGTGTCCATTGGAATTTCACTTTACATTACATTTAGTTATAGCAGATATGGCCCATAGTGGTGATGTGGCCTTGACAACTCATGACACAACATGACACAACATTATTGACATGTATTGGCTGGATGTCGTGTCCATGTCAAGATGTTGCACTACTAAGTGATGGATGTACTCTTGGGTGTGCTTTGTCTTCTCCTCCACATGGCTTGATGTTGTAGGGTCTTCGATGGTATTGGTCTTGCAAGATGGTTTCGTGCATGTGTTCCTTTCACTTATTGCTTCTTTCATCCATCCAGCTGCAAGTAAGTCTTCTAGCATGTGTGCTCCTTCTTCATATTGTTCGTCATCTCATCATGATCTATCAATGTACCTGTTCCTACAATTCACTCATGACGGGACGACATCAAATCCAAAACCTCCTAGTCTAGCATGATGCATTGTTTTCCATGTTTCGGACTCGAGACAGATGATAGGAAGGGAGAGGTCCTCATAACTACACATTGCACAAATCCAAGTGACAGGGAGGGGGGACTATTCACTGAGATGGTGTAGAGCGCAGCTTAGGCTTGTACAAGGAACTCTGGAGCACACTATTCACTGTCAGGGAAAACTATGCAGAGGCCACTAGGAGGAAGAATTATGTAGTTAAAGACACCAGCGGCAGATGCAAGATGGGACCCTGAGGGACACCTCTATGTAGTTTCCAGAGGGAAGACAAGGCAGGATAACAGAGGCACCAGAGGACGGTTTTGTGCATTTTTTTTGAGTTTTGAGTCCCAACTGAGGGAATCCACTTGGATTACATCTCTGCACAATTTATGGGAGTAGCGCAGTCTCAGGTATCTGCATAATGTGGGGTTGCACCAAGCAGTAAGGAGGCTTGATGACTATTCTTGCGAAGTGCGCAACTCAAATAGGAAGGGAGGTAGTTTTTCACATTTCTAGGAAGGAAGATAGGTTTCTCACCTTTGGGATTGCGTAGTGCAAATGACCCAAAGGGAAACCTCAAGCACTGTGCAGTTCCAGATAGCATATAAACACCATTGAGGGATAATATTGTGCATTGTAGCTTAGTCAGGGTTTGATGAAGTAGAGTTGTTTAGTCAGAGATATTTTCAGGAAAATGGTTGTGTGAGGGGCAAGTGAACTTGTGAGGACTGGACATTGTGATCACACACTTAACATACTTTGACAACATGACAACACTAACCACCGAGACGACATAAAAGAACATGACCCTCTGTGGGATTGTCTAGAGCTAAAAGCGACAAGTGCAACACTTGGGATAGACTTTTGGACATCATGACAAAACTTGCATGACAGTGCTTACAACTTTGTGTGTGAGTGAGATGGATGTTCACATAGCTAGGACAACTCAAACACAGAAAGAAAAACCTACAAAATCACTAGAAAAAGATCTCAAGCATGACAAAGAAATCAACATTCCAAAAGACGATAGTTGGTCCAAAAAGCGAAAGGGAGCAAGACACATAGAGGAAACACATGGAATGAATTTTAGTGCTTGCAACCATGCATGTCATTGAAGACAAAATGATATGACAATATTAAGCAGTCCTTCAAGCTACACTAAGAGGTTTATTTCAAAAGATGTGCTTTGTTTTCCATACCTACCCTCCAAAGGGTTATGTTTCATATGGATTCTTCATGTGGTCCTGATCTTCTATCATACCTTAGTTTCCTTTGTCTGCTTATTTTCCTCCTCAGCTCCTTGAGAGTCCTCTAGCTGATCATCCTTCATGTGATCACTGAGAGACACATCTGCGTAGTTTCATAAAGTAGTGATTGCTACGGGATGAGGCCCTGGGAGGACACGTCTGCATATTTTTGGTATGCTAAGCAGACTGGGCAGCTGAGGGAGAAAACAACGCAATTTCCAGATGTAGGGCACTACAATGGGATGAGGCCCTAGAAGGACACATTTCTGTAGTTTTAAGATGCAAGGCATACTGAGCAGCTGAGGGACAAAACCATGTAGTTTCAGGATGCAAGGCACTGCTATGTGATGAGGTCCTAAAAGGACACAGTTGCATAGTTTCAGGATGCAAGGAAGACTGGGCAGCTGAGGGACAAAATTGCTCAGTTTCTAGAGATAGTGGGTTCCGGCTAAGGGAAGGACACTAGAGGAAACCACTACACATTTTTGAATGCTAAGGGAGGCTGAGCATATTTCCCCTTGAAGCAAAACAAACTTCCCTTTGTATAGCAAGTGATAATCCCCATCCCCAAAGATGACACATATTGTAGAAAGATAAAAGTGTGAATGAATCTTAAGATCGAAAAGGGGAGCTTGATATCATCAACTTCGAAAACAAGTGACTAAAGAACAACTGATCACAGGATCCACAGTAGGCTCCAAAATTTGAATACTGTAGAAATTTTGAATAATTTAACACATATTCAATGGATATTATCCTGATCATGTACTATTGCAGAAAACATACACAATACATAAGCTCCTCTACTTGATCATCAATATAGCAGCATCAATAACAATAAAACATCAAGAGCATTCACACATTAACACAGTATGTATCCCGGGGAAAGCATCTCGCTAAAGACCCCAACTATCTGTATATTAGTGATTGAGTCATGTAACATTACACAGCATAATACTTCTCACAAGTATCTCCACCTCTGTTACACACAATACAGCTCAGATCTGTTCTCCAAATCTCTTCCGCTGGTTGCCTGCCTCCACTGCGCAATCCTGCAAGAGAATACTGATGAATGAATGAAGCAAACTTGTATTTCCTTGGCTGAACCACGTAATCCTCATTGGCATTAC